>JBBMJZ010413116.1:26113861-26125438 GCA_037833815.1 Zingiber zerumbet | reverse complement strand
TGTTGGACTCACCCCCGCCTCCGTTGTTATTTTTCAGGTTGATGCTGTCAGGAGAGAGTTCCAGTCGCTAGTCCCCTACAGACCACGAGCATGTCATTTGGTCTTTTGGTTTTTCTTCTTTATTAGACTTATTCTGTTTCGATACATTTGGACCTTGTATGGATTTTTATATTGTTGATGAGTAGTGATTGGATTTGCTTTACTACATGCCTGCCTAGACGGCAGAAGAGGTGAGTTGATTTTATCATCGTCGGATTTGTGCTTTATGAGTGTAGTTGAGTAGGGTTGCTTTTGAGTCATATTATCCCTGTTCTAGTCTGTTAACTATTTAACTGCGTGGATGCTTGTGTGCTATATTTTTATTATTGTTATTATTCCAGCCGTATTGGCCGATGTATATGTGGCCCTGGGGGCGATGCATAAAGTTTCAGATTGTCCGCTGTATAGGGAAGATGCTGCTGAAATTTTTTCAGACAGAGACTCCCTCGAGGCGTGACAGTGAATATGTTCATTTACTTGAGAATATGGTTAACCATCCTTTTTTCCTTTGTACTTTCAATGTGATGAGAATGATGTGACCAATTTAGTGTGTTATAAGCAACTAATGAATTAAGACATTAATTTTGTTGTTCTTACTTTGAGTGATATTGTTATTTTTGCATTTAGATACCTTTGTATTTTGGAGTCCTACCGTTCTTGTGCACTTTCACTACATTTGTAGCTTTACATCAATAGGTTCCTGTCGTGAAAGTTGGCGACTTGATGTTTCATGTGTCATTAACATTCTTTCAAATTAATTTGATATTCTAATAATGTCATTGTAGAAGGAAGAGTAATCCTGAGGAAGTTGGGGAAAAAAATATAGCACAAGGAAGAAGAAAAAATAAAATTTTCTGGATGGAAGAGAAGAGTTCGACAGTAATAAGATATTTGCAGGATAAAAAAACTAATCCTCTATAGAAAACAAATGTAGGGTTAAAAACAACTACATGATCAAGATAAGAAAAATTATTATCTAAAAGCTACCAACATTTACCAAATCTGCCAACCACATTGAATCTAGAATCAAAATCTTAAAGTGAAATTTTTAATCAATGGACAATAAAATTAAGAGAGTTTTGCCCACGATTAAACTTTCCAAGTTGTTTACCAAATACTTAAAGGTAGGCAAAAATTTTCATCCAGTGAAACAACTCTGAGACCGCTTGAATGGACCTTCGAATCAATATTCTTCCCGATTAGTGAGTTTAAAAAGACAGATATTAAAATTTCTATAAAAAATAAGTTAATTAAATAATATTTAAAATTTCTTTTTCAAAATAGAATCTAAGATTAATTAATTAATTTAATTAGCTGTAAATGTACACCTTAACTAATTTGATTAAAAGGTAGAAATTCACCAAAGAAAAAAAAAGTAAGGACGCTATAAATACACAAATAAGATTAGTGTCATGCATATTCAACTTATTTTAATAAACACACAAATAAAATTATATTTCATATCTTGTATCAATTCATTTAGTTCCTTGCCATCTACCTAAAACTTACAACTTCAACGAGCTTCTCATCAGATGTAGCCAAATTTAAATGATACTGGTTTTGATTCTAGCTCACATGAAAAAAGGATCTAAAATTTTAAGAAAAAAAATACAAGTACCAGAATATTTCTTAAGAAGCACTAGCATGTCGGCCAAGAACTAAGAACAAGATGCCTATAATAGGCTCATACATGTTTTCAGAAAAACAAATGTGTTTAGTAAAAGTCTCTGAAAATGTATTCGGAGAGTCAGTTTTATCCATCAGTTGGTGTCAAAATTTTATTGGCGGGTAATAGGAGATATCTAATATTCTCTCGATTTCATGCCGGTGGCGAACCTCTGAAGTTGGCGAATGTATCTTATCGTCAAGGAAATGAATCCAGCTCGATAGAAGAATGCTTCGTTAAGTATATAAAACGGCAAAAGGATATCTTCTCATCGATCATTGGACTGTTTAGCATCAACAGTCTGTTGTTGTTGACGATGGCACGGACTAGTAGCTCCTTTGCTTCCTCATGTTTCTTCTTCAGCATGTTAGATAGCTGCAGCAACCACCCAGTCAGCATGTCTTAGAGGTATCATCATAGCAATACGTCCCTTTTACTTTATAAGATTAGCATCAAACTTCGATTAACTCTTTGGGCAAAATTATAGGCTAGGAAAATGCATGAAGCTAATATACACTCCCAAAATTTTTATCAAATTATATTCACCCATTAAACTTCTGTGCCATTGATATTTGATTTTTAGCAATTAGCAGTCACAACCAAGCTGGATAAGAACAACAGAAAAATTGTCACTACAACAAGATAAAAGTTTTTTAAATATAGATGATAATATAGTAGGGGATTGCGTCTAATGATATAGAAGGATTCATATAGCTAACCCTGCTTAGTGGGGATTGAGTCTCTGAGGAGATTTACTATTAAATATCCTACTAATCAACTTTTTAGCAATTGTGAAATTTACAAAGAACCAGCAACTGACAAACCTAAATTTCTCTTGCACAAGAAACAGAGAAAAAAAGTGTATAATGGAGTTAAATTGGCATTGAAAGAACAGACAAATTTAAATTCAAAATTTACAATGGAAAAATAAACATTTACTGATTAATTGTAAAGTGGAGCCTTAAAATAGGTACGCCTGACAACTTATGTTGCATACAAAATAAACTAGTATATATCATGCAGAGATGAAACAATTGATGTTTCCATAGTCATCAAGGAAATACTTTAACTTACATCAGCAAGTTTCTTTGAGTATAATTCAGCTTTCTCTGCATTGCCATTATCTTCTATTAGCACAGGCTCATAGTCCATGTTTTGTACCTCAGGTGCACCCTCTACAGAACCGTGATTCTCCAATGATGCGACATTGCTAGAACCTTCTGGATTTTCTTTAGTCTGAACTTAGTTATGAGTTTTGCATAGTGCATTGGAAAAGAAATTAGATTGTGTCAATTTTTTTCAGTAAAAAAAATATATTTATGTATTCAAGAATTATTCCTGAAAGTAACCCTTCAGTACACTAAATATACCATTGGGGAGGTTAGTTCTGATTTCCTGCACAGATAATGGGGCTTTTATAAAAAAAAAAAAGGCAATGATTGATGAGGCTCAAAAAGTTATTCTCATTAGCAAACCTTTCAGGTGAAGGGTCCATTGATTTTGATGTATCAGAGGCCTTCAAATATGGATCCTGAAAAAGAGTTTAAGTTTTATTACAAAAGTATTTTAAGAAAGATGTCCATACGTGAAAGACACAAATCTTTAGTAATTCCAAATCCAAAAAAAGATATAGCATGATACTGTCATCCCATTATTTAGTTTTGTTTTAGGAAGAAATATAACATTCAGATAGCAGAAAAACTTATAATGATTGGTTATGAATGCCTTCAAACTGAAAATTAACTGACTGGTTTGGTTAGAGTATTGACCACCATGCTGAACTTGATTCATTTAAAAGATGGTCAGCAACTTTCTAACTATTCTGACTCTATAAACAATTTATGCACCATGACAATTTTCAGGTTGAGAACTAGTGTTAAGCAAACAGATTGTCACATTCTTAAGCACAGACAATAATGTTGTGGTAAACAACCATGTATATTTCATTAAACGTAGATACTTCCAGATATTGAGAAATTACCTTATGTGTCTTTATCTTGAGAGGCGGATCTAGGAAGGCTGCCTTCGTTGTATTAGAAGAGGCAATTGACTTGGATGCTAACTTTAGTTTTGTTTCTACCATCATGTTTGTTTCTTTGATCACCGCAGACTTTGATATCGTGCTGTTCACTTTAGTCAGTCTAGGTTTACTGTAATTTGATTACCAACTGACCTACTAATATGTAAATAATGAAGGGAAAAGGATAGAATTAACCTTAAAGTTCTCAAACTAGGTGTACGTGTTTTGACATCCTTCTGTAGGCTATCTTGGACTTCAATAGAATTGTTCTTTGGTGTGCTCATAATTGCACTTGAAAGAATATTAGATGTCATACTCTTTATGGTGTCGCTTGGAGTAACCCTGACAAGGAAATTAGATGGAAAAATATGGAAAATGCAGCAATACATTTATCACTAGTTAGCAACAATAAAACAAGAAATTTTTTATTTAAATATAGATAATAATACAGTAGAGGATGAAGCTCAATAGCGTATGAGAATCCATATAGCCGACCCCACCTAGTGGGATAAGACTTATTGTTGTTGTTGTGCCATAGACTAAGATGCATTTGCAACCATTTCTAGGAAAATTGTTGGAAACATAAATCTGTCCGTGATGCGCAATCTATAACTAGAACTGATTAAAATGTGGATAATTCAGGAACAACAAATAATTACAGAATGCTGGATAATTGCACATATGGAATAGCAATCAATTATGCAATGCTTGGTAATTCCATGTATTCTGAAGTTCGAATCAAGGAATTCTGATAACTAAATTTGGTTTGAAGAATTATGTAAATAATATGCAGGAGAAGAATGACTTCAAAGAATACTTCTAGAAAACACTAATATCATATGCCAAAATAACTATAAGTTGATTGGAGTGAAATTAATTTGGATTAAGAGATAACCCCATCAGAGTTCATAGTCAACAATGGAAGAGCTTTACTAGGAACCAAACATTCTAGAAAGGGACAACAATTATTATTTCTCAAATCAATTTTCAGATCACACTCCACCATAATAAGTTTTTTCTGTAAAAGAATCTCACCTCATTAACCAGTTATTGACTTGTGATGCCAAACTATTACAAAATGAAGATAGACAGAAACACAAGACAACTAAAAAAAAGTCACTAGCAAACCTTCGTTTAGGTGAAGAATTGACATGTTCAAATGTATTTAAGATCTTTGGTTCTGTCAAAGGCTCCTGAAAGCATTTGAATGGCGAATTAGATTAGAATACAAAATAACTGAAAGCTTGCTAATTACTGAGTACCATACTCTTTTAAGGTCGCATATAAAGAAAGTCAATGAAACGAGTGTAGATGAAAACCTGAACTCGAGATAAAGTGGAGGTGAGATGTCTTATAACTTGCAATATGGGGATACTAAAATAAGCTAACACTGATAAGAACTGTGTGATTATTATAGTGATGATTCCATTAATATTTAGTTTATCTTACCAAAATCATCATGATTATAAGATCTGTGATAATGCCTACACTTTATCTTCTTGTCTCTCAATGAAAAAACTGCCCATATCTGAGAAAAAAGAAAGTTATATAATTTTTCAATGAATGGGTGCTACTTTGATCCATTTTCAGTACTATTTTGTTTCCAGTATTTGTTGTGAAACTGTACCTACCTAACCATGTATGCCCTTTATCCATGGTACATTTTGTCAACTCTATGCAATTAATATAAATTGCACAATGTTGCATCATTAACATTTTGGAGACCAACTGACTCTCTGTTCCTCCCTCAAACCACACACACCTATCTTATATTTGACTTTACAATATCAAGTGGAAAAGATGCTTTAGTAGGTCACGTTACTTCTATGCTTCTCTACTTTTGCTTCAACTACTTTGCTGCCCAAGCTGGATTGAAATTGGAAAAACATAAATTCTGCAATCCATCCTTGATTGATTGAGCTTGGAGCTTTATCCAATATAGATTGAGGGAATAACTTTATCGTTCAACCAAAACAGGCGATTTGACTTTTTATGTAATAGCTTGAAAGTTGGATTTCCAAACTTCACAACAATTTTCTCTGCTCTCCTTATAACTTGGGAGCATATTTCTATGTAGATAAACTTAACCTAGTTATTTTAATATATTGGATGTGGTCCTCCATTTTCACTTACAATATTAAAATGACTAGGAACACATGGTATGGAGGAAAACGGGAAATAAAATTTTAAGCCGGTAACTGATTTGTATTACTGAATTTGTAATTTTAACTGGTCCTAAAGTTGTTAGCAAATTAAAACTGCAAAGTGTATAGAGGATGACACTTGACAACATAATATTCAGTTATTGATTCAACAATTTGCATTCAAGTGCAAGTAAAAAATTAACTGTTATTAGAGAAGAATTTTGCATTAATTTTACTTCTGAGAAGATCTTTTCATCTCATTCCTGTAGTCATCTCATATACGAGAAAAGATCATGCAATGTCTTGACAAAAGTTAGAAGAATTTATATGTTACTTAGTGCCATGATTAGGCAGCAGCATCATCATCAAGTTGCTTGTAAACGATGATTAGAAAGCATTGCCTTCTCAAATAGATTTGGATGAAAAATGGCATTCATGGCCCTAATTAATAGATCTATTCTAAATATTTATCTAAAAATATTTTGAAATTTTTAGCACTTTACTTTTGTTATAAAAGTTTAGACTACTTGCTAATCAAGCAGGTAAAATCTAGTTTCATGTATCTTTTTTTAGACTTCTGTATAGCTATACATCAGAACATCAGATTATATAGACTTCTTCTTTAGAGTTTTTTTTTCTTAATTATTTCATCCTAAAAGCTGGTTATGTGTCTATGAGAAGGAGCATATCATATGTTTACAAAAAATTAAGATATTGCTTTTAATAAATTGTAGTGATTTATGATGTTTTATAGGCCTGTCAAATACACTCAACAGTGAAAACAAAATATATCAAAAAGGAGGATAATCAACAGGTAAAATCTAGTTCCATGTATTTTTTTTAGACTTCTGTGCTATACATCAGAATATCAGATTATATAGATTTCTTCTTTAGAATTTTTTTTCCTAATTAGTTTGTCCTAAAAGCTGGTTATGTATCTATGAGAAGGAACATATCATATGTTTACAAAAAATTAAGATAATGCATAAATTGTAGTGATTTATGATATTTTATAGGCCTGTCAAATACACTCAACAGTGAAAACAAAATATATAAAAAAGGAGGATAATCTAAAAAAAATAAGAGATATAGATTTTACAGAAAAGAAAAGAACCAAACAAAGAACCTCAAGTGTTTTCCGCTTCAAAGGTAGCATATTGGTGATGGAAGGGACAGGCAACTTTAACAGCAAGTTTCTCTCAGAAATGTCAATTGTTTTTAATCCCTTGTTGAATAAGGAATTTGACATGTTGTTGTTTTCATTCATAATCCTATATAACATCAGTTCATTCATGATAATGTGGGAATAGAAAAAAGTAGAATAGTCACAATAGAGGATCCTAGCATTTCACCTTAAAGTCATCGATTTAGTAAGATGATTTTTCTCATCTGTGTGCAATTTATCTTGTACTTGAAGAGGACTATTTACATTGCTTCTTGTAGTTTCACCAGGAATCATAGAGGAAGGAACTTCAACACTGCAAAATAAAGGTTTTAGCATCAAGAACAAATGAAGTAATCAACTTTTAATACCCAAAAGATATGCATGATTAAGATTTTCATTATTATTCAAAGACTTAGCTAGAATATGAAATTGCAGATGTGTTATAGTAAACTTGAGTGATAAAGAAATCATGAAATTTATCATTAAATAAAGTAGAAGGAAAAAAATAAAACCTATTTAGTTAAAAAATTATTCTGTAAATCTCACAGACTATATAAATTGATAGTTGGTAATATGATGGTATATTGAATAGCTGCCACTTATAATGTACTTTTTATACACAGAAAAGATTTTGAAAATAGGATATGTAAACATCAGGTGACATTGACTTCCTAACAACTTTTTTCTTGGAGAAACACTAGCTATTCTTTGATTCTTCATTGTCAAGATAATCTCTAGGGAAATGATACTTTTTTCAGAACAGTGAACAAGAAACAGGCATCAACACTTTAAAACGTAGAAATTTCATTGACATCCTTACCAAGAAGCTTCAGTATGTTTCTGTGGAATTGCAATCACAGAATTCTGCACAACTTCATCATAGACTTGGAATGATCCAGTCAGGGTTTTATTTATTCCCGTTACCTCATCTTGGTCATCCTCATGATTCTGAAGTGTTGTGGCATCAGTATGTTTCTGTGGAATTGCAATCACAGAATTCTGCACAACTTCATCATAGACTTGGAATGATCAAGTCAGGGTTTTATTTATTCCAGTTACCTCATCTTGGTCATCCTCATGATTCTGAAGTGTTGTGGCATCTTTTGATCTTGTTCTGCTTTTTGGTGGGCAAGAAAAACTTGAGTTGGAAGACTTTACAGGGCTAGAATTTCTAGATTGAAAATTATCAAATGATTTCGCACCAGTATCCTGTACCAAGGAGGAAATACACTTAGAGTTCACACAACTTAGATCTTTGCTAACCCAAGGAAGTGCTTCTCCTGCCTGTTCAGTTACAGGATCAGGCCCCAAAGTTTGATCAGATGCGGACGTGGACAAGCTTTCTTTATTTTTCAATATTTCATCTCCATGACTGGATATAACAGGGCTATCCCTTTTCAAATCAAGCTGTTTATCATGCTTATGAAGCTCTTTTTCAGAAATGTTAGGTGCAATGTCATCCATGCATTTACCATAAAGGATTTCAGTCTTGTCCAATTTTGTAGGATCAAACTTGTCCAGCCTACAGTCACATAATAATTTTATAATAGGAAAAATATATTAATAACAACTGGATAATAGGAAAAATATATCAAGATTTTCTTATTTAGAAACTAGATAAGCTGTTGACGAGAAAGAACCAACAGATCCTGACAATTACAAACCTTGGAGAAGCAACAAAAAACTGGTTCAGACTTTAAAACTCATAAGAATTTGAAAACATACTTGTTAAAATCAAACATGAAAGTGAAATTGTCTTTCTTCAGATCTTGCTTTCCAAGAAGAGTTTCGTTTTCATTGGCCTTTGTAATCTTCTTGAGTGACACTGGGAAGTCCAAATCAGACATATCAATTTGAAAAGATGATAGTTTCCCAAAGTCACCACCAAGATCAAAGTCATCGCTAGAAAAAAAATAAAAAAACGTATCTTAGTCAACTAATGTGTGGATACATTTTGCCTGAAAAGGAAATAAATAAGAGGGAAGAAATTTCTAACAGTTTGTCAAAGTTAAAGAAACTTTTGCCAGTTTGTGAAACTGTTTCTACATCATAATCCACTGAATTTTTTGACGTTGATGATTTCCAAACATTAAGGAAATCCTTTCCAAAATCATCTTCTGCAAGAAGCAAGATATGGACATTACATTCTTAAGGCAATCCTGGATATTAAGGAAACGTGAACAAATAATTGCAAAACTACAGTCCATTTATATTTTTAACTTCATGTTTGGTTTTTCCATCATAGTTCCATGTCTGAATAAACTAATTCCTGGGAAGGTCCACATTGCACTAGCTTAGGAAATACGCACATCTGCTTTGAGGAGAAAAAGATTACTGAGATAGATATGCAGAAATCTAGAGTAACTTACCCATTGGCGTGCTCCTTTTTCTTGGAGCAGAAGTGGAAGCACCTCTCTCTGGCTCTGCCATTCTTTGTTTGGAAACAACAATACTGCAATAAGTTTGCAGCTAATAAGAGGATCTCACATATGAACTACTGCAACCAGTTTGCAGCTAATAAGAGGATCTCACTTATGAAATCAATGAATAACTAAATCTTGATGAAAATGATAAAAGACCATTTGTTGAACATTGTTAAATATGAAACATAAAAGGTTTTTGAATAAATTTTGAATGCTAAGGTAGGCTTTGATTACTTCCAACATGAATGTCAGGACAATGTTTTCACAATCCTACAAACTATATAGATCCACAAAGAAAGATAGCAGGAGCCACGTAAGTTGGAGAACCGCATCAGTAACTATTCAGGTCCAACCACCCAAATACTTAAGCTCAAGAGTAACTCACTGATCTAGTCTTATAAACTCTCTTTATTAGCTTATAATTTTTCATGTAGGACTAAACTAATGTGTCACAAATCACCCTTTTTAAGGCTTGATGTCTCAATCAAAATGCAACCTAAAATCATTTCTAATCGATGGTTTGTGAGGCCCAATAGTAGCTCCCACATCACGCAAGCAATCTTTACCATATCTCACCATGTATAGGATTAGTTTCATTCTAATATCAATTTGAGATGCTCCTCATACTCAGCCTCTAATTAGGAGAATACCAAGATAATATGAAGACAATCACAAGTAATCCAAATTAAAAACATTTGGTTCATGAAGTCCATGAAAGCAGCAACGTAAAGAGTCCAAAGGGCATCATCAGGAATTCTTACCAGGTGCTGACTTCTCAACATCTGAGTCTATTACCCTCAGCTGATGATATATGGATCTCAAATCAATATTTAAGTGCACACAAATATCCTTAAGTTACTCAAATAAATCAACAATCCATGGTAGAGGATACTTATTTATGATGATTGCCACATTCAACTAACAATAATCAGTGCATATCCTCATAGAACCACCTTTTTATGAAGTCTTCCATTGTTGAATTTCACCATTGTTTATTTGCTCGTTTTCTTTAATGCAATTTGTTGCTACCTTCCTTTAATGCAATTTGTCACTGCCTGTAACATCTGTTTATCTATCCACAAAAGCACATAACACCTCCCTACCTTGCAATCACAGGTAATGTATCCTCCTACACTATAGGTTCTCTTCCCAATTTTTCCACAAACTAGAAAGAGACAAAAGAATCACCTGCTACCAACATACATTAAAGAATTTGTGAGAATGAAAAAAACAATTAAAATCATACTTTGCACAAAAGATCCATCATCTTATCGGCATCAAAGGAAAAGCACAAGTGAATTAATATTTTAGGGTTGCTATTGTTAGCCGATGCTGCCCAAAGAGAGTCATTTTTGAGTTAAAGGTCGAATGTCATATTTTGCTAGATCTAGACAGTTTCATTGGCTGTCCTAAGTACTTACATCTAAAGCACATTGTTTGATTCAATGGATGTGCAGGAGCCACACGCCCAGCACCAGCACAATCAGAGCATGTTGTCATCTTCATTTTTAAGGGTTAGGGAAAAGCTTTAAGACTACTGTTAATATGTTGATGATGATGAAATGATCTATGCCTGAGCAGGTCTGGCCTTCTTAGGGTGACAAAGCTATCCTACAAGGGGCTCTTACCTATTCTGTTAAGGTAGTTGGTGCTCATTAGATCTATACATTTAGGGCATAAATGAGACAATTTACCTCCTACTCAGCAACACTGTTATAACAATGATAACAGTAGAGTGGTAAGTTTTTGAGGAATTCATTAGCCCAGATAGATGTTTTTCTTGGTGGGATGCAGAGTATTGTCTTTTAAACTGAAATGGAAGTTGGGGATAAGTCAAGCTAAGAGACACACTGCCTTTGATAAGTGTATCATATGTTCAATCTATTACGAAGAATGCCACGGACCATACGTTGATCAGATTTTAATTAACTTGACTTTGGATCTCTTCATTGACTTGTTGAACAAGAAATTAATTTACTGCCGAGATGGTATAGTGTGTAATGACCTCCAAGCGAATAAGAGCTTTTCAACTGGAATAACTAATTGGAAGTTTAAAATGTAAAGTTAAGTCAGACCTATGTTTTAATATGATGTTTGTTTATTGTTGAGAGACAATACTA
>JBBMJZ010413116.1:26050155-26069904 GCA_037833815.1 Zingiber zerumbet | reverse complement strand
GGCGATGTAGATCTCCGGCGAACCTGCAAAGAAACTGAGCCGGGAGGGGTTTCCCTACGACGACCCTCCGACGCTCAAGTCAGGAAGTGAAGATGAATAGAAACAGCGTAACTGTGGCTACAGTGAAGATTATTCATACCTCCGTCGAAGTCTGGGGGTCCATATATAGGACTCCGGGGAGGCGCGGGCACACTGCTTGATGCGTGCACGCATTCCCAAACATACCTAGAATGGGCGTGCCAGAAAAGTCTGCCTAACGCCATACCGCAATCGTCCGAGCATATCTCTGACATGGCAGTAGAAACTTCCACCGTATGATTCTGTGTACGGCTCGGCCGCCGACCATGCTGTTTGTCGGCGGCAGGTGTCTCGAGGCTGATGTTATACGCTGTCCCTTTTGTCCTTTTGTGCCTCTTGTCTGCTCCCGGGCCGAGCGACCCCGCCGCTCAGCAAGACTATCACTCGGGCAGGTGTCTGTATCGGACCGAGCGGGAGGACTCCCGGTCATATGCTCGGATGAGATTGCTCCTTATCAATCTGTGACACAGCCGAGTAGCCTGTCCGCTTGGCACATAAGCTCTTTTACCTTAAGCGTCGGAAACCCGCCTCGTGGTCGGGTTGTCTTCCATCCGGCAGTCTGGTCGACCGGCTTCTCGTCCGCCCGGCAGGACCTAGGGGTTGACTCCCCTGACTTTTGACCCTCACGTGTCAGTGACCTCCGCCGATACAAGTCCCCTGTCTTTACCATCGGATCATAAACTCAAGAGAAATTATAATCAATTTTAATCAGATTCTAATTATAATCATGTGTCTTGATTCAAATTATAACCTGAATGAGAATTTAAACTCAACAGATATTATAGTCAATTTTAATCCAATTCTACTCATGATGTAATGTATAAATTATGGATGGGACCAAGAGAATTGGGGACCTGCACTCGAGTATCTGAGAAGTGAATTGGATATTATAAACGTTGGATACTTGGGGTAAAATACCATACAATTTGGGAAAGTTACCATTTGGATAAGGAATTAATTTCAAAAGTAAGAGGATACAAGTTTTTAGAAAACAGAAAAAAAAAATAATACATGTCGTTTTGACGATCAAAAGTGAAAGAGTAGCACAAATTTGCGCTAGAACAGATTAAACACGATCAAATGAAAAGAAAAAAAAAAGAAGCTTTCTGCTGCTCCCTCAGCCTCTGCTTCCTGTTCCGGCTACAAGATTAAGCCGCTCCAGAAATTCTAATGGCGTCGAGGTTTGCACCTCCGTCCTGCTAATCATGGCGCTGGTGAGGTTCTCGTGCGAAAACCCATACATCCGCAGCACCTGGTTATCTGCAAAATTGAAAGCTCTCTCCATGCTGTTGAAGCACCTCTCCACCGGGTAGTCTCCCTGGCTTCCGCACGGCTTGCAGCCCACAAAATGCGTCACGAACGGCCATCTTCCATTCCCCGAGCCGGTGTGATGCTTCTCCATCATCTCTTCGTACCTGTCCACCAAACCGACCCAGTGCCCATGCAATTGGTAGGAGTTCTCGATGTACACCTTCTCGCCCCATCTTTCCCGTTGCCGGAGCAGCAGGTATATGAGAGCTGACTGGTCGTCGGCCTCGAACGCTGGCCGGTCCTTTAGATTCGCCGTCAGCATCTTGCCGGCCTCGTCGCGAATGCGGCCTTTTGGCCCCATGGGGGCCCACGCATCCAGCAGTTCCAGACTCCACTGGCAATTGCGCAGCAAGAAGCTGCCGGTGCTGAGTCCGATCCAGGAATGCTTCTCAAAAATTAGCTCGGGTTGGCCGGGGACGACGAGATTGTGGGCGGCGTAGCGGCGGAGAGGGATTTCGAAGGCCATGTCGGTGAAGAGGGCGTCGCTGTCCATCCACCAGAACCATTCCACCTCCGGGTGGGACAGCATCAGCCGCCGAATCAATGGGAGCTTGGCCCAATCCCCGGCGAGCTCGCGGTCGAGGTGCGCCGTGTTGAAGACGATCTCGATCCCGTGGAGGCGGCAATAGTCGATTTTGTTCTTGGTCCCTTTCAGAAGGTAGTGGTCGCCCATGGGGTTTTCGCAGGGATTGGGCGTCGATCCAGTGACGAGGAGGATCCGCGGCTTTCTGTCGCCGCGCCAACTCGGGAACCCCGGGTTCTGGTCCAGCCACCTCCGCCGCTGGCCGTCCCAGTCCGAGATCTTGGGTCCTAGGGTGAACTTGGACGCGAAGGCGGAGAGGGCCGCGACGGCATCGGAGGCGGAGGTGTAGTTCAGGGGGGCGAAGGAGAAGTCAACTCCGACATTGGAGTCGTCCTCATCATCGGGTTCGTGGTCGGAGCGTATCTCACGGAGGACTCGATCAATGTCCTCGACGACCTTATGGTCCTCATCGACGTCTCCACCGGCACGAGAGAAACCTCCGCCGGCGCCGAAGAGGTTGCCAAAGTCAACAGTGCCACGGAGGACGAGGACGGTGATTAGTCCGCATAAGACGGTGATCTTGAGGTTGTTCAAGGTCTTGCGGATTTGGCGACGACGCGGGAGGCGGGAGCGGTCCTTCATCGCCGACGGAGGGGCAACGGATGAAAGATCTACGGCCTTGTTTCGATCTCGCCGGAAAGCCGCCTAACGGGTTGATAAAGACTTATTTCCCGTGTTCCATCGAAGACACCAAAGAGGAAAGTATCGCGCAAACCATATCGTCCCGAAGGCCCGACGGCTTCATTTTTTATACACCGCTGTCGCTCACCGAACATTTCATCCTGCTATTTATTTATACGATGGAGTCTCGAAAGTGTCAAGTAGTGCTTGGCATCAAACATAGGACTACTCCCATAAGGCGCGGAGAGGAAGCCGTTTGTTTGTTCTACTGCGCTTCGTCCTTTCACAGTTCATGTTTTATCATTTTGTACGTTGACATGGGAATCGATAAAGCCTCCACGTGTCCTATTAAGTCTAAATATTTTATCTATATGACTGGGAAAGTCAAAATAGATCGATGGGATTAAAAAAAATATTTGACTGATCAGAACTAATATTACTTGGATCGGACTGGCGGTCCATATAACCGATCAGTAGATTTCGATTAAAATTTATTAATAGATTTAGAGAGTTCTATTTGAACTCATTTCAGTTCATATGAGTTTTTAATATTACAAAGAGTTTAAATATGGTGTCTATTATTTATTTCGGCTTTTCATAGCTGTTAACATGCAAAATCAAAGAATGGGTAAAAAAACCCCACATTGGGCATGATATGGACTCATATCAGACCCAATGTGGGCCTGATATGAAATGATATCAGGCCAACGTTTGGTTTGATATGATTCCATATCAGGTCCAACGTGGGTGTTTTTACCGATTCTTTGATTTTATATGTTAACATCTATGAAAAGTCGAAATAAATAATGAACACCATATTTGAACTCCTTGCAATATCAGAAATCTATAGAAACTGAAATGGGTTCAATCAGAGTTCTCTAGGTCCATTAGTGGGTTTTGACTGAAACCCACTGATCGACCTAGAGAGCTCCGATTACACTCATTTTGGTTCAAGTGGATTTCTGAAATTGCAAGGAGTTTAAATATGCTATTCATTGTTTATTTTTAATTCTTCAAATGTATTAAAATGTTATTAAAAAATTGACTAATATTATTCATAATTTCTGCAAGTCGATAAAAAAAAAGAGAAGAGAGAGAAATATAGTGGAGAAAAGAAAAACGGTAGAAAAAGTCAAATTGTCATGAGGGTAAAATAAGAAATACACTTAAAAAAGTACGTTCTTTGGTAAATATCAAAGTAACGTATACCTTTTGGTAAATTTAAATCTCTACATATGTCCTTTGGTAAATTATCATTTCATATTAGATAAATAATATATATATTATCATGCATTCAGTATTCAAAATCTATAAATTACTGATATAATTTTAAATAAAAGAGTCTTTATAAGAATAGTATTTGTGAGTACTTGTGTAATAAATTATACATAAAAAAGAGCAACATGATAGGAGTATAAAAAACAGTATACTATAAAATATAAAAAAGATAGTTACAATCAATAAAAAAACAATCACAACAAAGGAGCAACCATCGAACTTACTGTAGGTCAAGTTCATAGTAGTGATTTGGGAGCCGACCCTGCCTCGGGCTAGCGGCCGGCGAAGTTGTTAGTTGCGAGTTGGCGGCAAGCCAAGCTCATGACCACAACGTCAAAGCTGCCGCCCGTGAGGTTGGCTGGCCGCCCAAGCTCAAGGCTGCAAGATGGTGGTAGGCCAAGTTCGTGACCGAGAGGAGGCATCCAAGCTCGCGACTGCGAGCTACTGGCCGACTGCCCAAGGCTCGGGGCATAAAATTGAACTTTGCTTGAAAAATTTGTCTATCTGTTTATCATCACACTAACTCCCGACCAAATGCATGCCACTGTTGCCAACCAAACTGTTCCTCAACGTGCTGGCACATCACCTCCATGATAAGTACATGACCCGTGGGTCAAAACGGTAAGTGGATGATAGATTTATCCAATGAGTAAAGAGTTGAATCTTAGAATTTACAGGACGTAAATCCTTACATCCTACATAAGTCACTCTCTCATCCATCTTATCTCTTTATCATCATAATTTATCTCACATGATGCAATGGTCTAAGCAAAGGACAGACTAATGGAGACATTGAGGACGAGCATAATGAATTTTTTCCCTATAAATCATATCAAACTGCCTAAAAAGTCAACTCGGAGTGAAATGATTCTTCATGAAGATAATGTGGGCGTTTTAATCAATTCAAAGATTCCGGCGGTGACAGAGCTATAGCTCACCCTTTCCGTCAAACTTGAAAGAATGAGAGAAGGGCTCCACTTGTAACTAACTTATACGGCGACGACTTAACTAGTGATTGCATAAGTGAAAGGGTGGGGCGTGATGTAGGTCAAAGTCAACTCCGTGTAATCTGCATGTGCGCCTACGTCCATCGAGATCCAGACGCAATCTCCCCCTCGTTGACTTGTTTACCCTTAAACTTCCTTCAGGAGATTTGCAGTCTGCACGGCGACAGCGTGCAAGATTGAGTATGTGCCTGGCGTGCGTTGATGCGTGAAAAACTTTGTATCGTGTTCGACGTAGAAAATGTGATGAAAGGAGAGTTTTTTTTCATTTGCCCACTCGAATTTCTGAATATTCAACAGGACGCACAATTGATATAATGTCTGTCACTTTTATTTTTAATTTTTCAAAGTCCTCTTCGTAGTTTCAATTAATTGAAAGCAAATTTTAGAAACATTGAGGAGTGAAATCCAAACTGTTCTAGATTCTATAGAAACAATGCTCTGCTTTGGCACGGCGATTGCATACCGGAAGAAGAAGATGAATTTCAGATTTTGGTGGCTGATCCTCCTCGTCTTCGCCATGGCCTCCGCCGGAGCTCGCTCTCAGTCCACTGAAACCCTAGGCTATCTCTCCATTGACTGTGGCATTGAGCCTGGTTCGTCCTACGTCGACCCCATCGCCAACATCTCCTACGTCTCCGATGCCGGCTTCATTGACACCGGCGTCAACCACAACATCTCCGTCGCCTTCGTGGGATACTTCAGGCCCCCGCGGCTCCACTCCCTCCGAGCCTTCCCCAACGGCGTCCGCAACTGCTACACCATTGGATCACCGGCGGTGGCCCGAGGGTCCAAGTACCTCCTCCGGGCGTGGTTCGTCTACGGCAATTACGACGGGCTCAGCGGCCAACCACAGTCCTTCGACCTCCACCTCGGCGTCAACTATTGGGACACGATGAACGTAACCACCGCGGAATCATCCTACTGGACGGAAACCATCACGGTGGCCACTGCCGGGTATAGTTCCATAGGTAAAACCAGAAAATTATTGAATGAACAATCGTCAAATGTGATATCTTTTTTCTAGATACTTGTCGGTGTGCTTGGTGAACACCGGCAAGGGGACACCGTTCATCTCCGGGATCGACTTGCGGCCGCTGAAGGACAATCTCTACCCGGCCGCGAACGAGTGGCGGAGTTTGGTGCTATTTGATCGGGCAAACATGGGAGTGGAGTCTGGCTACACGAGGTTTATTTATTTTTTATTTATTTATTTTAAAATACAATATTTTTGTTTTCGTGAATTTTAAGATCCACTTCTTTCTTTTAGGAGATCTCTAATGGGATTTATAAAAACTATATATACAATTAAATTGCAGTTACAATTTAATTAAACTCTAAAATGCGTTGATCAAATATTATAAAAAATATTTGAAAATTTCACTAAAAGCCTTAATGGTTGATTTTTTTACCCTCTTAGTATATATATATATATATATAATTAGCTGAGGTATAAGATATTTTATATGAGGATTTGGAATCAAAACTCAGCTTATTTTAGCACGTTTTTCTTTATGCCTTGGTTACCTCTATTAATGGCTAGTAGACCACCTTTTTCTTACCACAAGCTAAGTCAAAAGTAGCTCCCCAATGAAACAATTTTAATTAAAATTAGTCAAAATTACTCTACCTCAAGTAGAAAGTCTTCGAGTTGCTTTATACAAATTAATTAAAACAAGTCACAGATCGTGTAAAAAAAAATTAAAGATGACGAGTAAAGGATATATTTTTGGTAAAAAATTATAAATGAGTTGTTATTTTAATAATTTTTAAAAGATGATTTTTTTTACAATATGGATAAAAAGATATCTATTTTTTTAAAATTTTCTAACCTACTTACACGCCCTACTAATCCCATAATAATCCGTTGCTAGATAAATAAAAAAAAGTAAATCATAAATGACTATTAATTATTAGTACAGATACTTAAACATAGGAATATATATATTTTTATATGGCAACACCTCACTCCTAATCATAGCACTGCTCCGAGAAAATATTAAAATATTACTCAGAAAAATCAACTTACTAAAAATTGACCTTGATCTAAAGACATCGACTACTATTGAAATTACGACGTCATTTGGTAGAAAATTAAAAGAGCATCTTTTATCCACATCTTTTAAAATTTATTAAAATGACACTCTTCTCAAAACGAAAGGTAAATTAAAAGCGTGTTTTTAAATAAAAAATTATAAATATATATCGAGTATAATTTTATAATTCTAAACGAAAATTCAAGTAATTTCTTTGTTTTTGGAATAAATTGGTAAAATGTGCTTCGCGCTTCCGCTCGATCGGTTGTGGGCGCCATGGAGCTCCACCAACTGGAACGACGTCTCCACCAACTCCACCGTCCAAAACCTCTACCAGGACTCCTTCGAAGCTCCGTCCGTCGTCATGCAGACCGCCGTCACCCCCATCAACTCCTCCAGCCTCGTCATCCCATGGGATCCCTTCCCCGGAGACGTCAACCAGTTCTTCCCCATCCTCCACATATCTGAGATCTTAGATCTCTCCGGTACCAATCAATCACGGCAGTTCAACGTCTACCTGAATGGATTCCGGTGGCTGGGGCATATAATGACCCCCGAATACCTCTACTCGGACGCCGTCTACAGCGACGTGCCCTTCCCTTCGTTCCCCACCTATAACGTCTCCCTCGAGGCTCTCAGCAACTCCACTCTCCCGCCCATCCTCAATGCCTTCGAGCTCTACACGACCATGAGCAACACCTCCGTGCCCTCGGATGCTGGAGATGGTGTGTAGCCGCTTTCCTATCAATTGCTCGATCGATTGAATGTTCCTGAAAGCGCTAAGGCAGACTGGACAAGGAAAAAGACGTTTCCACCTTCACTTCTCTCTGTCGCAGTGCAAAAAAACTATCGTATATATCTTTTTCTGTTTCATAATTTTGTAGCTTTTTACGGAAAAAAACTATTGTGTGTTCTTCCATTTCATCTTGGAACAATTGCATCTTGTATTTTGACAATGTCATTCTTATTTTCTTGCTCCTTGTGTTAAAATACAAGTTCCTCGATCCTTAACAATAATTTTCAGTTTATCCGATCCTCATCAATACTTTATTTTAGCATATTAAATTATCCTTGATCATTCAAATTCTAAAATTGAGACTTGTGAAAACTAGTGTTTTCAAACATAAACTCCGGGTTTGAATAGGGCGTCCTCCTGGTCATTTTTATCTAAAAATAGAATATCTTGGAGTGTGCTGATTTTTTTTTTAAAAAAATTATTATCAAACTCTATGTATTTTCAAGGATTAAATCATACATTGTATTCGATATCAAATGAACATCGGTTTTTAGTTCAAGAGGGACTCATTTTTTGTCCTCTCGGGACGATCTAGTAGTTAGTGTATGAGGTGTTGCACTATTCAAAAGGCTAGTAGCCTGGCTAGTAGCTGCCCGTGATTTACCTCCTCCGTGTTGACCCTGGGACGGGTTGGCGAGGACGCTGGGGGTGAGCGTATTCGTCTTTTACCACCAAGAGGGACTCATTTTTGGATAAGAAATGTAAATGTCATTTTGTTAATTTTTGGTAGGGTTGTAAATAAGTCAAATTGAGTCAAACTTTGTAGTATTCAAGTTTGTTTGATAAAATAACTAAGTCAAGCCAAATCAAGCAGTTGAAATGATTGTTCAAGCTTGACTTATTTTATTTTTGAGCTTGTTATTAAATATTATCGAACTCTTAAGGTTAATTGTTTGAAACTTTTACGTTTTAAGTTTATTTAGTTGATTATTAAACTAGTTTGTTTATTTTGAAAGTTTAATTTCCTTATTTATTTAACATATTGATAAAAGTTTTTTGATGAACATAATTCTTGAATATTGTTCCCAAACATTATTAATAAAGTTTATTTACAAACATTAACGAGCTAAACATATACGTTTGAGTTTGTTAGTTTAGTTTAATGAATTATTCAAACTTATTCATTTTAATTGATCTTATGTGTATTGAATAAATACAAATAAGTTTTTACCAAGCGAACACCAAGTTTGTTCACAAATATTTGGTTCATTTATAATCATAATTTTTGACAATATTATTTCATTTTATCTCAAGCTATGTCTCTGAGGCTCCTATATCGACTTTGGCTTGAACACAAACATCTCAAGGGAATATGTCACCAACTTTGTGGAGCAGCAAGCGAGATGTTTCCTTGACTTATGAACCTTTTCTAATAACAATCACAACTACTACGACATCACCGTATTATTGCCCTTTTAAACAAAATGATTAATTAGGTCAGGTAACATTGAACATGAAAATTATTGGGATTTTTTTTCTTTACCTGAGAATGTTGACTATCAAGATGGGCCTCTATGTACACTTCTCCGATTTATTCCAGCGGCTAGTGGAAAATTTTCATGGAATCAAACCGATTACCTCATATTCGAAGTTACCTGACCTAATTATTATCCATTGAAGTATATACAATCATTACCTCAATCCTTGATTATACTCATTGATGGTATGATTCCCAAAGATTGTTAAACTTAAAATCTAGAGTTTATTTCAAAGTTTTACTTTTCTATGCAATGTAACAATTACTCCCTTCTAAATAAATAAATCAGGAATTGTTTATATATATATATATATATTTTAAAGAGGAACCAACTGTAAAATTGTTATCATATGATTTGGAGGATACAAGTTCGAGTCATTAAAATAATTTTTTACAATATAGGATAAAACTATGCACAATAGGTTTAATACAGTCCAACTCTTCTTCGAGATCCCATATTTATAAGAGCTTCATGCAATTCACTCATCTGATCAATCATATCTTATCGGCTAAAAAGTTAACTTGGAGTTGTGAATAAATTATTGAAAGGGAGTTTTAACGTAAACGTAACTATTGTTGGATCGAGAATTTACTTGGGGGGGAGGGGGTGGATAGCGATTTAAACATTAAACGAGTAAATACGCAGCGGAAAAAGTGAAAATTAGAACAATGCTAACACAAGTAATTTTTTACTTAGTTCGGAGCCTTTGTCGACTCCTACTTCAAGGTCCGCACTCGTGGAGTGCTTTCGTTGGGCAATCTACTAGCAATTTGAATATTTAATTACAAAAGTTGTGTACAGAAATACTAGAAAGAAAATACTGACAATAATTAAGAAGACAAAGAAGCAACACTTTGTCAGAGAGCCTTTGCAGCGTCGCAGAAACACAGCAGAGCAGACAGTGGAAGATCTTGTTGTCGTTGTTGTGTTGCTCTAGCCTCGACCCTCCTTATATAGGAGGTTCCGGCTGCCCGGATCCCTTCCAGACGCCTGGACTCTGACGTAGCTGAGCCAATCAGAGTGCTCCACGTGACGAATCGTGATAAGGATAAAATTTGCTTCCGAGTGCCCGGACCCTTGATTTTCCAGCAACTTCCTTCCTGCAAGAAAACGTTAGTCCGGAGGCAAATATAAGATATATATCCTACAAAGCAGAGTATTAGCACAGTTTTTAAAATCAAATAGAATATTAATTAGATTTCGTCTCTCTGAGACCGGAATCTAGTCAAAATCTCTACTTAGAGTTCTGAAATAGTTATAAGTCGGATTGGTGCCTAAGTTCCCTTCCCGGGAACAGTCCTCATAGTCACTCCCCTCGGGTGATTTACCTTCATTTACCTGTCAAACATTTGGTCAGCCCGTCGACCCATCTGGACTTCGTGCCAGCTATCCGGTCGACCCTTTGACTTAGCCGAACTTCGTGTCAAACGTCCGGTCAGTCCGTCGACCCGTTTGGACTTCGTGCTAGCTATCCGGTCGGCCCGTCGACCTAGCTGGACTTCGTGCCAGCTATCCGGTCTGCCCGTCGACCTAGCTGAGCTTCGTGCCAAACATCAGATCAATCCGTCGACCTGTCTGGGCTTCTCATGCATACTCGGTCAGAATGTTAGATAACAATGACAATTAACTTAACCTATTTTATCAGTTATCAAAATTTGAGTTAGACCATACGTTAGTACTAACTGTATTAATAATTATAAAATTATTATAGTGTTACTTAGATATTACGAGCTGAAGCCGTTGAAATAGTCTCTTTTAAAGATTTGAAATTTTCTTAAGACTTGACATTGATAAGAGTTTAACTGCTATTCACTCAGCTGATAGAGTATATCTTGTCGGCCTTATAGCTAAAAAAGTCAACTTAGAGTTTTAAATGATTCTTGATGAAGAAATTCTAGGCAGTTGGATCATTCAAAGGTTGCGGAGGTGACTAGGAGATGTTACGAGTTGACTTATTGGCGTTAGTCAAAGTGTGGGCGCCATGAATTAGAAAGTCAACTCCGTGCAATTCCCGTACGTTCGCTGGGATCCAAAAGCGATCTCGTATGCTGACACCCCATCCCGATTCGGTCTTTGAGGATATTTGCTGTCTACGGCAGGACAGCGTGCACAGATGGAAAGCCAGCCGACTGGCCGAGCAGCCGCCTAGCGTGCGTTAGTGCGTGGTAAACATTGTATTTTGTTCGGAGTAGGAAATGAGATCAATGGGAAAATTTGAAATTCGCCCCCCGTAGTTTTTTCATATTTTGAGCAAAGCGCACGGTGGACATAGAAAGTCAACCGTATATCTATCATTTATTATTTTTAGTTTTATTTTATTTTAATCATTCAAATATCTAACTATTCTGATAAATTAATTCACCGATTTAAAAAGGCAGTCCAATGTATAAAATTTTTATGATTTTTAGATCACACGATAATAAATTTATCATGGTACCAAAACTCTCATTCAGTATAATTAATAAAGTAAAAAAATTATAAAAACTTATAATTATTATCTTACCATTTTTCTTTTTTAATTAAGCTCAAATTCTGAAATTTATTTGCATATATTTTTTTTTAACCTGAGACAAAAAGAGATTTTGCACTGTTATTACTTATTAATGCCTTCAGTTCATCCGGAGAAGCAGAAGATGAATATGATTCTTGTAAACTCCAAAAATTGGGAGAAGTAGATATAAAAAATGCACACAATATTTCTTCTTGTCAACGACTTGAAAACATAAGGCAGCTTCATGATATTTCTTCTAATCAACATTTAGCGATATCAAAGATGGTAAATTATATCAACTTTCCCTACGTTTTTCAAATACAACTGATACATAAACTGAATAGATACAACTGTAAAATAGTTACAAGCAGAAAAGAGGGTAGACATAGATATAAACACATACACACACACAACCAGTTAACTAAATTGACATCAAACAACCTACCTCGAATTAGCAGTAATTTGATAGAATAAAATCATAACTGGTATCAAACCTCTCTTGCCAGTCCCACTGTGCCAACACTAGGTAGTGTCACCAATGCTTCAAGGGTTGCATGATGACATAAAACTCCGAGTCGTAGGTAGAATATTTTTTCTTGGACCGAGAGAGCTTCTCGCTGAAGAAACCAACTGGTCGCCTAAATTGACTAAGAACACCCCCTATACCTATGCTGGATGCATCACAGTTGATCTCGAATATTCTGTCAAAATCAAGAAGGGCCAGAACTAGTACTTCAATCATCTTTTGTTTGACCAGTTGAAAGCTAGCCTTTGCTTCTTCAAACCACTTGAAATCTCTTCTCATGAGATACTTTGTGATAGGAGCAATCAGAGTGCTAAAATTTCTGATGAATCGACGGTAGAAAGAAGCTAAATCATTGAAATTTTTGATATCATGCAAGGTCCTCGGTTGAGGCCACTCCAAGACTGCATCAGTAGACACAATAAAGTTGAGGAAAGCTACCGATCTAGTAAAGAAAGAACACTTCTTGTTTACAAATAAGCACTCTATTTTTAGCTTTTCGAAGATAGCTCAGAGATGATCGAAGTGTGATGCCCATGTCAGACTATAAACGAGGATGTCGTCAAAGTATACCACCACAAACTTTCCCATAAGGGGCCGCAAGATCTGATGCATAAACCTCATAAAGGTATTATGCGCATTGGATAGTCCAAAAGACATGATCATCCACTCATATAGCTCATGCTGCATCTTGAATGTTGTCTTCCATTCATTACCACCAGGTCTTATTCTGATCTGGTGGTATCCGCTTTTAAGGTCAAGTTTTTAAAAGACCTTATAATCGAATAGCTGATCCAACATGTCATTCAAGCGGAGAATTGGAAACTTATACTTCACTGTAATCTTGTTGATGGCTCTGCTGTTGACACACATACGCCACGAGCCATCTTTCTTCGCTACTTGTAGGGCAGGAACTGCACAGGGGCTCATGCTCTCTCAGATGTGTCCCTTTTCTAGCAACTCCACCACTTGATATTGCAATTCTTCAGCTTCTTTAAGACTAAGGCGATAAAATGGCCGATTAGGCAAAATCGTCCCTGGAACAGGCTTAATCTGATGTTAGATATCACACATCGGCGTTAGCCCAGAAGGAAGATCCTCCGACATCAGCTCATCAAAATCCGCTAGCAGCTGTTGTACTTCGACTGGTAACTCTGTGTCCATGGTCGGAGCAATGCTTTGGCATGGTAGCAAAGCATATACAACTCCTTGCTTTATTTCATCTAAAACTTGGATATATAAAGCATATTAGTATTTTTAGCTATCGGAATTTTCTGTCGTGGCGCCAATACAATTTTTTTCCCTTTGACGTTAAGGGTATAGGTATTCTTCCGCCCATCATGAATAATACTGCGATCATACTACCAAGGTCGGCCCAACAATACATGACATGCATCCATGACCACTACATCACACCAATCACTATCAACATATTTGTCAATTGAAAAGGAAATAAGGCATCGTCGGTTTACTGTTACCTCGCTTTCTTTATTCAGCCAAGATTACTTGTAGGGTTTAGGATGATGTCTTCAGTTGCAATTCTTGGACAGCCTCTACGGATATTACATTATCACAGTTGTCGCTGTCAATAATCATCTTGTAAACTTTATCTGTGATCGTGTGGGTAGTATGAAAAATATTGATTCTCAATCAATCGTCCCCTAAATCGCCCTTGGGAGTCACCAGACTCTTATGAACAACCAAAGTCTCATGAGCATCTCCATAAATCACTTTGTCAGATGTTTCATACATCAGATCGTCAATTGCTGATGTATCTTCTATCACCTCTTTCTTGATCAGTAAGCTTTTGTCATTTGGATCAATAGAAGAGGGATTCCTACATTAGTGTGTCATATGTCCTTGTTCACCATATTGATAACATCAGGGGTTTTAGAGTAAACTTGTGGTGACCGCTGCGATGGCTGCTGCGGTGGCTGTTGTTGTGAGGGACGAGAATTTTGAGGGCGAGTATATAACTCTTATATAGACCACAACATAAGACCCAAATAAGAAAAAAAATTTATAATAATTACAATTAATAGATCTTAATTCTAATATTGTAAAGAAAGAAAATATATTTTTATCTGAAAAGAAACGTAGTTAACTTAACAATCTTAACTCAAATCAAGATGCGGATAAAGATAAATTCTCTCTAAAAAATACCAAAAATATGAAAATTACCATAAATATCTAAAATATAAAAATTATAAAAAATAGCAAAAAGACCCTACAAACGGTTTAAATGTCAAAATTTGGGGCTGAAAATTGACGGTTACGATTTATGTAGATTTTTAAATTTTACATGTGTGACGATAGGCAGAGCCCTATACATAAGAATGTCATGGTAGGAATTATCATCTATGATTGTTCTTTAATCACTTTTATTTTCAGGGTCGTATCTTACAACAATTTAATAGAGACTTAAGTTCTCTTAAACTACTGTAAACATAGTTCTTAATCCTTGTTCACTTTATTGAAAAAGTGGATAATGGTTTAACTTTTCATGCTTTCTTATAGTGATTTGACAGACAACCCGTTAAATAGATGAGTTCTCTCGAACCTCCTTGAAATGTCACAAAATGGATCACCTACTGTATGGTTTGTGTTACATTTAACTTAGCTCCTTCCATTTTTCTTTAGCAAATTGCTCCCCCCTACCTTTTCTTCTAAATGCCGTTCATACCCCCTCTTTCTTTTAATTACTTGTATTTTTTTTCAATTTTATTAACTTTTTATTTAATTTTTTTAATCAATTTTATTTATTAATTTTTTAATCAAATTTTTTATTTTATATAATTTTTAAAATATATCATAATTTCTCCCTTCCTTTAAATTACCTTCTAATTAGACACTTCACATTTTTTTTATATATTTTTTTATGTATTTTTTCAGCTTTATTTAATTTTTATTTAATTTTATTTGTTATTCTTTCCGTCAATTTTTTAATTTAATTTTTGACAAATGTCAAACTCCTCTAGTTCTAAACGAAGAGCGTCTAGAAATAACTATTGCTCATGTTGGCAATCACTTCGTATAAGTTTTTTTACGTACCCTCATTACTCTGTACCACCCATTTCAGCGTGGTGGTGGTAACATTCATCATACGAAGCTAAAGGATAAGTCACTCGCTATAGGACACGTGTTCATTTGTGGTACGAAATAATAAGTACACCACCAAACACTTCAGGAGTAGAATTTGAAGACAATATTAATTAAAATTTCTATTTTTATATATTTCGATGTATTTTTTTTGTATTAGTACATGTACTCTTCATTTGAAAATGTTGCTATCCGAATATGAGAAGCTGGAAAGCTGGGGATGGGGTGACCACCTGACGGGATGAAGACCTCACTCTTGCAAAATAAAATCAAAACCAGGGAAAGGGCCCCTGGCGTTGACCCTCCGACACTCAAGTGAGAAACAGGGGAAGAAAAATAGTAATCAAGAAGTAGGTCAATCTCACTCTTCCTCATACCTGACGTGCCCTTTTTATACCTTTCTTAGTGATCGTTCATCTGCCCTTATTTAATGATATTAATTACCAGAGGAAGACTCTTTTGTCTTGACTTTCATGCATTAATGATAGATAGAGTGTTCTTCTTTACCTTGACTTCTTCATATTATAGACAGTGTTCTCTTTTGTCTTCTCGTCCCGTCCTGTATGATGTTATTCTTTGCACCGGGAGGGCGGTCTGAGGGACCCGCTTTCCTTTCGACCAAAACAATCGACTACGGTTTGTCCATTCATCTGACCGGCTCATGATATTCCTTCGTCTGACTGATACGGTGATCCGCTCGGCCACCCCTTTGCCAACCGGGGTAACCAAACAGCCACCCTAGGTCGAGAGCGTTGAGCGTCTTGACTTTGACCGACACCGTGTCATTTGACCCGTGACAGGTGAGGCTCCCTCTTATCGCCGCATCAGAAAAAATATTTGTTCGTTAGCTATAAATATGTTCACTATTAATTGTTAGTATTTTTATTTGTTTCATATATATATATATATATATATATAATTTTTATTTTGATCCATATTTTTATATATGTTTTAAATTTTTATAAATAATAACTCCTAAAATCTAGGACTAATAAATAGACAAAATATTACACACATATAATAAAAAAAATATTCAAAAAGAATAAAACTCATAAAAAAAATAAAACTCATAAAAAAAAGGTTAAAAAACAAAACCAATTAAAAAAAAAAAGAAACAAAACTTTAAAAAACGTAAAAGAATATAAGCGTAAAGCAAGAGAGAGGAGAGTGTGTTTAAGGGGTACGAAAAGCACCTCTTTTCTTTAAGATTCATAATATGAAAGGGCTTGCTTGATTATTGAAGAGATCTCTAGGTATGAGCCAAGAAATATTAGGAATTAGCTCTTTAAATTTAGGATAATAATTTGACATTAAAGTTTATTCAATTTGTTGTTGAACTTAATTGTTTCTTTTCATACATATCTTCAACCACTAATTTATAATTAATATCAATAATGAATAATAATCTTGAATTAATTTTAATCAATCAAGATTTAGCAAATTTAATATCATCATCAAGATTGATATGAATCGATAGCAAAAAATAATATTTTTAAATTTATTATATCCATTGCTACAATTATAAATAATACGATTATATATTATATTTTATATTTTCATTATTATTTAAACAACTTATATAAATAAGTCTTTTAACATCAACAATAACATCATCCAAAATTATTATCATCTTTCCTCTTTCTTTCATGGTATCGGACTTTTCTTCTCCTTTCATCAACAGCAGCTCTTTCCTCCTCCCTTGGCAGCAACTTCGGCACCTTCTCCATATCCACAGCAGCTCTTATTAACCTACGGTAGCAGACATTCATTGCAGCAATCAGAGTTGTCTTCTAATTTAGATTTGTTACTTCTTCTTTTTTTATATATTTTATTTTTACCGTATATATATTTATTTCTTTTTTCAAAAAATGGGAAAAAAATAATAGAGAGAAAAATATCTTCTTCAAATTCCATTAAGATCTCTCCATCGTCACAAAATACCTCTATCCCTATTCATAGCCAGGGTTACTTCTTTTTTTTTAAACTTGATCAGGGTAATTATTTACTTTAGAAATTATAATTTCTTCTTTGTTTTGTCTTCATAATTTACTTAGTCATATTGATGGTACTTAATCCTCACCTGAAAAAGATATCCATTTTATGTTATTTGATTTAAGAATGACCAATTAATCTTGTCTTGGTTAATTTCATCAATTTCTGAGTCTATACTTCTGATGCTCGTTGGGCTCAACATATACCTCGTCAAGTTTGGGAAGCTCTTGATTTCTCTTTTGCATTTCACTCTTAAGCACGAGATTTAATGTCAAACCGTAAGTGTACGGTTGTATTGTCAAATAATAAAATATCGATATATAAGGATTGTTCATTAAGTACTAGTCAAGTTTGCAAAGAAAGTTATTTAGATGATTAAAGTTCTGTGAAGACTGGTAAGTGAGAGAGAGAAAAAGAGAGAAAGAGAGAGAGTCGAGGAAGAGCGAGCAATCAATGAGAGAAGTTGGTTTCGGGAAAATGATTTTAGAATTTCAGTTTTACTATGATATTAGTTGATGTTCTATGTATTGTTCACCTCCTTATCCTTAAAGTTTACATACTTGTAGGGATTCTAACCAAATTACCAATACAAACCTGTGAAGATTATATTAGAGTACTTACCCCAATTTCAATGCTACTAAGTAAATAGGTAACATTAGAAATTTTATTTAAAGCAATACCCCTATCACATGAGACTCCATGGTCATACAATCTAGGTTACATAATCTACTTCCTAACATTAAATTGGGGAAAAGCTCATTAATCCCTAATTAGCTAATATATTACAGAGAATTGACCTCCCTTTTAAGATGATGGCTCTAGAAAGTCCACTTAAAAGGTTACTCTCTGTCATGCCAGACCCCACAGTCATACAATATAGAGCATCTTCCCTACATAATGATCCTCCACATCCAATTGCACATACAACACACACAATCTATCAATCAAATAAGAACAAGATGTCAACATATCATATAACAAGGAAATGACCAAACACATCAACATCACATCATAGTTACTCCTTACTCCTAAAATCTAGAGAATTACACAATGGAAAAGGAAATACAATCAAGAAACATAGAAAATAACAATCTAAAACTCAAATTAAATCTAAAAGAAAGAAGAAGAAAGAGCTTAGCGAGATGGTGTCAATGTCTCTGAGAGGATCTCCGTTCTCCGAGGGTGGACGGATCATCGACGACTCTTAGAATGGTGACCCTAGGGTTTTTCCTAGAAGAGGAAAACCCTCTCCCTAGGAAGGGGGCGGAGACCCCTGGTCCAAGATGAGCCAAGTAAGGATTTGTTTGACCCTTTTATATTTCTCCCAAACTTTTCAGATATGCCCCATTTGTTGGGCTCAACCAAAACCGGTTTATTAACCCTTAGACATGATTTTCTCAGGTTTCACTCTGATATAAACTTATAGATCCTACTTGTTGGACACCCTTTTCTCCGCTCGCTGCCACCTTTGACTGAGTATCTCGTCGAGCTTGGCTCAGGTCGAACTGTAATTGTGTGGCTCCAAGCACCTTTCGATATGTTGACTTAACTCGAGTTCGATCTTAATTTGAGCTTAGCTTGATTCGAGCTCAGTCTTAAGTCGAGTCTATTTGACCCGATCGCTAGTCGACATTACTTGATTAATTTCGTATTGACTAAATCTTGGGCCCGACACATGCCCCAGTCATCTCTGCCACATCATTATATTTTCAGAGACAGTGTTCATGACGTGATGAGTAAGTACAACGATGATGCATGACCACCTACCATCTGCTCATCAGAGGTCGATCCTATCTAATAGACTAAAAAGTCAACTTGGAGTTTTACATGATTGTTGATGAACAAATTTTGCGTAGCTTGATCGATTCAAAGATTAAGGAGGTGACGAGGAGAAGGGCTCCACTTATATAACTTATACGGCGACGACATGACTTAATGGCTTCCAAAGTCAAAGGATGAGCGTCATGAAGTACAAAGTCAACTCCGTGCAAATCTGCATGGGCGCGTACGTCCGCTGGGATCCAAAAGCGATCTCGCCTGCTGACTCACCCGGTCCCCAGACCGGGTGCTTGAGGAGATATGCAGTCTGTTGCAGGACAGCGTGTACAGCTAAAAAGTCAGATGACTGGCCAATCATGCGCCAGCTGGCGTTCGTCGGTGCGTGGTAAACGTTGTATCTTGTTCGGAGTAGGAAACGAGATCAAAGGAAAAAATTGCAATTCGCCGCCTGTAAACTTTTAAGCAAAGCGCACAAGTTTTATTGAAGTCAACCGTGTTTCTATCATGACTCATGGTGGGGCGAGTGGAAATTAAAAAATTGATTTTTTTGTTTAACCTTTATTTTATTTGTTATTTTTCAAAGCCCTCTCAATACTTTGGATTATTTTTCAAAATAAAATTTAGCTTCACCATTTGTAAGGGGAAAACTAGATAAGCTGTGCTAAATTTTATTTTAATTT
>JBBMJZ010413116.1:26031040-26043512 GCA_037833815.1 Zingiber zerumbet | reverse complement strand
CATGCATTTAACAATCTTATTCTTTTTTTGAAACTTGAAAGGTTTGAGAAGAGGCAGCGTGGTGGATCCACATAATGGTTTCCTAAAGCAAACAAATAGTGCATTGCAGCTTGACAATCGCCAATTCACATACATGGAATTACAGAACATCACTCATAACTTTCAAAAGATCCTAGGCAAAGGAGGATTCGGGTCTGTTTTCCATGGACATTTGGAGGACGGTACTCAAGTTGCGGTCAAATTGCTATCACAATCATCATCACAAGGAACTAAAGAGTTTCTTGCTGAGGTAAATAAATCTTATACATATGTGGATGGTTCAATTTAATTAGTTGGAGATGGTTGTTGAATGTGATTCCATTGGGAGATTTTGCATAACCAAAGACTGGGAGAGGGAATGAATGTATAAACTCGTATATTTTATACACAAAAAAAAAACAGGAGCCGATGAAATTTTATTATTCTTTCAAACATGTATTAATAGTATATTGAACAATTATGTCCTATCCATGACTAGTCTGATCCTACAGAATATTAACTGCCCCATTCATTTTTGTTCCTTTGATTTAGTTTGGATCTTGATGTTTCTAGTTCATAAACATCACTGATTATGTTTTTCAGGCCCAACACTTGACTAGGGTTCATCATCGGAATTTAGTTTCGTTGGTTGGCTATTGCAATGAAGTAAATCATTTGGCCCTTGTCTATGAGTTTATGTCTCAAGGAACACTACAAGATCATCTGCGAGGTTTGGAACTACATTGAATATCATTATCTAATAGTTGGTTCCTTTCATGATATCATTTGCTTTATAGCATGTGTGACATTCAGGTGACTAGAATTAGATTCAACTTACAATCTAACTATTTAAAGATATATTCTCCTGTCAAACACATGGTTAATGAATCTTTTCAAGGACTTACAAGTGTATTCTTATTTGACTGTTGCTCTATACAAGTAAATTTTTAATTATAAAATTAATTTATAATTTTCTTTCAAGTTGAATGCAACTGCGAGTACCAAAGGGATAATGGTGATGTCTAAATTCATTACTTATCTTACAATGTTTTGCTGGACAGTATTGACCAGCATAGTAACAATGCTATTACTTATGCAAAGCAATCTTTACTTCATTGAACTTATTGTTTTTCCCTACTGAATGCTGATGGTTTGTTAATTTGCCATGATGCAGGCAGGGCAAACAGTGCTACGGCTTTAAGTTGGAGGCAACGTCTTCAGATAGCAATTGACTCTGCACGAGGTTGGAATAATGTGAACTGTCAATTATTAATATTGCTTGCCTGATTTCCAGGCCGTTCATCTGAGACAATCTTATTTCATTTATTGGGTTGCATTGCAGGGCTAGAGTATTTGCACAAAGGATGCCAACCACCATTAGTTCATAGAGATGTGAAGTCAGGAAATATCCTTTTGAGTGAAACTTTGGAAGCTAAGATAGCAGATTTTGGACTTTCAAAAGCTTGTCTAAGTGAGACGAACAATCAGATATCCACTATAGTGATGGGAACTCCTGGATACCTTGATCCTGAGTATGTTATTGTTTTTCATTCAATTAGTTGTTTCAAGCAAGCATCTCTACCTAGTAAAAAGATAGTAACCAAGGTATCAAAACAAACAAACTTACAAACAAAAAAGTTCCATTATCATGGAACATCTCATTTTGAGAGCCATGTTTAATATAACTATCCATCTCCTTGCGTGCCTCGACTATTTACCTTTTTTTAAAATGAAGGAAAGAAGGTTTGGTTCATGATATATATGCTTTTCATATCTAGGAATGAAATGCAACCATTGAAAACATCAGTAGTTGTAGCAATAAGTAGGCAAACCAATTTGAAGAAATAGATTAATAGAAAATACATAAAGTCAGACTAAGAGGGATCATGAGTTCTAAGTTTATAGGGCAGTAGCAGTGGTATTTGGATTATCACTAAAGTTTAAATCATTTATCTTGCATATTTTAAACTATAGATACATTTTGTTGAATAACAGCAAGCGTATGCACATTGTGAAAATCACAGGCCATGTCCAACAATGTCTCTACAGCTAATCTACTTAACTAGTGATTATCTCTCTGTATAATGACTACAATGAAGCAATCAACTTCAACTAAAGCGTAGTTAAATTTTCATTATATGTTTACTTTTGTGCAAAATTTATGATTAGAAATCCGTTGTATCGCTTGTCAGGTATTACAATACCTCCCAGCTTAGCGAGAAAAGTGACGTGTATAGCTTCGGAGTGGTTCTTTTGGAACTTATCACTGGGCTACCTCCAATAGTTCCAGGTGCAGAAACTATACTCCTAGTTCAATGGGTGCTCCAAAGGCTTGCCAAAGGAAACATTGAGGATGTTGTAGATCCTAGACTGGAAGGAGAATATGACATAAACTATGTCTGGAAGTGTGCTGATATTGCGTTGAAATGCACTGCAGAAAGCTCCCAACAACGACCAAACATGACAGAAGTTGTGATGCAACTAAAAGAGAGCTTAGAACTAGGAAACTCTCATAATAACACTGTGAACACATTCACACGCAGTGAGAATCCATACTCAGAAGTAAGCAATGTAAGCCTGAACAGTATTCCTGAGATAGGAGTGTCTAGAATGACTGAGATTTCCGGACCAACGGCAAGATAAACAAGGGTATACTCGACTCTTCCCTTTTAAAATTGTTATAATGGTTGTTAAGGTTCAAAATGTCTTTTACTTCAAATTTATTATTGTGTAATTTTTTTCATATTATTTGTGGGAAGGAAAATAGTATTTGGTGGAGCGATGATCCTTTAATTTTATATGGCAAAACTATTGTATGTTCTTCCATTTCATCTTGAAACAAGCATCATCTTTTTTGACAATGCCATCTCTTTGTTATAGTAAAAAATCCTTAGTTTTTCTTGATCTGTGTGTTAAGATACAAGTTCTTGGCAATAATGTTTCGTGTAGCCTATCCTCATCAATACTTTATTTTAACATATTTGATATCTAAGATTATTCAAATTCAGAAATTGAGATGGTGGGAGCTAGTGTTTTCTCGGGTTTGAACTGGTCGACCTTCTAGTTTATGCGGTCAAGCTGATTAGAAAAAATTATTGATGCAATTGATCTCTTATCAATGTTAATTTGGTTGATCGAGTTTGAGTTTGTTTGAGCTGAGTTTTGATGTGCTATCAATATGTTAATTGGATTGAGTGAGACGTCAAATAAATCAAAGTTGATGGGATATTTGGCAGTGAAAAAGTTCAAGTGGATTAATGGTTGATCGAACATTTAGCGGTTAGAAGTCCAATAGGAAGTTCGTAAGCGAAAAGTTTTAGTAAGTCAAGGTCGATTGGATATTAAAAATCCTTGCAAGCTAAGTTGACCGGATGTTATCCAAGAGGGAAGTTTTGACAGACCATAACTGATTGGATGTTAAGCATGAGAGAAGAAGTTCAAATAGGTCAAAATGATTGGCAATAATGAATTTATGACACGTCAAGGTTGACTTGATGTGGGGCAACCAATTAAAAAATTTGATTCGTGTTAAAAAAATCACTGCTCTCAATATAGTATGTCAAATTGATATTTGAAAGTGTGAATATAATTAGGAGAACAAGATAAATTAACATATAAGATCTAATTTCATGTCATTTTGAGTTTTCTAAATTCATCCACCAATTTTGATCAATCTTGCTAAATTGAATATTAAATTTACTCATGTATATTTAATATATTATTGAATATGTTGTTCTTTTCGATTTATTTAAGTGACCAGTGGAAAACTTTTATAGGGTCAAGTTAATCATCTCTAGAATTAATCGTCGTAAGTTGAATATCTTATGCCTATTAAAAAATATATATATGTAGTTCTTAGTCTCAATGATACTCCTCTCGAGTGTAGTACTATGCGTCTATGCGAGCAACCTTTGGAAGAATGCACAGCAAGTTAAATAAAGAGGAATCTTTTAAGATTTATATGGCAGTAGCATGTGATATTTGGATCATCACTTTTAAATCATATATCTTGCATGTTCCATTTTGTCCAATAACGGCAAGTATATACACATTGTGAAAATCCCAATCCATATCCAGCCATTAGCCTCATCTCGCCAACTAATATTCTGGATTAGTGATTCTCTCTCTATAATGACTAACAATTAGGCATCAACTTCAACTAAAGTGTCATTAAGCTTTCATACTGTGTTTATTTTTTTTTTTACAAAATTTATGATTGAAAATTTATCGTATCACGTGTCCGGTATTGCAATACCTTCCAGCTCAGTGAGAAAAGTACTGATGTGTACAGTTTCAGAGTGGTTCTTTTGGAAATGATCACTGGGCTACCTCTAAAGTTCCAGGTATAAAAAATGTACACCTGACCCAATGGATGCTCCAAAGGCTTGATAAAGGAAACATTGAGGATGTTGTAGATCCCAGGTTGGAAAGATTGCTTGACGTAAACTGTGTCTGGAAGTGTGCTGAAATGCACGACATAAAGGTCCCAGCAATGACCAAACATGTTAAAAGTTGTGATATAGATAAAAGAGATATTAGAATTAGGGAACTCTCATTATAACACTGCAAACACAATCAACTTAAAAAGTGCTTCTGAGATAGGAGTGTTTAGAATGACTTGGATTTATAGACTAGCATCAAGATAAATAAAGGTATGCTCGACTCTTCCCTTTTAAAACTATGTCATAATGTTTGTTAAGGTTCAAAAATGTCATTTCCTTCAAATTCATTTGTAGCTTTTTTACATGTTATTACTATTGCGAAGGAAAATAGTATTTGATAGAGTGTAAATGATACTGTCATTTTATATGGTAAAAAACTATGGTATGTTCTTCCATTTCATCTTGAAACGAGCCTCTTGTATTTGGACAATGTCATGTCTTTGTTACGTAAATTTTTTTCTATTTTTCTTTCTCCTTATGTTAAGATTCAAGTTCCTCAAGGAAACAATAATGTTAGGTGTAGCCAATAGCCATCAATACTTTGTTTTAGCATATTTGATATCTAAGATCATGAACGGGTCGACCTCCACATCTTGGTTTATGCAGTCGAGGTGCTTAGAAAAATTATTGGTGCAATCGATCTCTTGTCAAGGTTAGTTAGGTTGATTAAGTTTGTTTGAGCTGAGTTTCGATATTTTATCAATATGTTAGTTGGATTTAGTGAGACATCAAGTAAATTAAAATTGATCGAATACTTGACAGTTAAAAAATCCAAGTAAGTCAATTGTAATTGGACATTTCGTGGTCGGATGTCCAATAAGGAGTTGGTAAGGGGAAAGATTTGGTAGGTCCAAGTGAATTAGATGTTGGAAGTCCTTGCATGTTGATGCATGACCAACATAAGAGAATCCAATTCAATCTTCAAATGGTCATAACTTTTAATTCGGATATCAGATCGAGACTCTACCAACGTTCATGTGTAGCTCTTTCAGAGATCTACATTTGTTACTGGGTGTAACACATAACGGCCAACTTTCAAGCCAAAAAACATCGTTTAATATTTTTTCAGAGCAGTTGAACATCTTTTTTACTATGTTTAGTCATTTGTCTTTTTATGGTATTTAGGGTATTTTGAATTTTTACGTATATATGGTTTAGATTTACCTATATAAGCGTTAGATTTAGCTGTTTGAGAGATTATCCCTCGTATTGAATAAAGTTTCTTTTTTTTTTGATAAAACTTAAAGAACGACGAGTGTCTTTTTGTTTTTGGTATTTCTCTTCTTGTCTTCTCCTCTAATTTCCATTCTTGTTGGCTCACGGGATAATCGCTATCATGTTCGGCGTTACAAGTCAAGGTGACCGAATGCCAGGTAAAAGGGAATTCCTAACATATCATAATTGATCGGATATTAGACATAAGACAAAAAGTTTAAATGAGTCAAAGGATTGGTCATGATGAATTCTCGATACTTCAAAATTGACCTGATATTTGTCAACAGAAAGTCTATGATGAATTCCCGACACGTCAAGGTTGATCTATCGTTGGACAATAGAAAATCTTGGCATATTAAGTTTGATTGGATATTGAGCAAAGACAAGGCGAGAATTTAGTATTGGCAAAATCCAAACAAAGTTATCAATCAATTAGGGTGAATTAATCTACTAATGAACTTTAAGAAATTGGGATTTGAGGTGGTTTTCAGTTTTGACACCAAATGGCAGAGACAAAAATATTTCAGTTTGATGTAAAATTATGTTATGGAAATAATGTCAAACTAATATTTAACTTAAAAATATTCATTAAAAATCATATATTTCCAGACAACACTCGGCCGTTCACGACGTGATGAGTAGTACATGGCCACCTCCCAACTGCCAATAATCGATCATATCTAATTGGCAAAAAGAAAAGTCAACTTGGAGATTTAAATGATTTATTTTGGGGGCATTTTTGTATTATCCAAATTAGAAATCTAATTTTTAGAATAGCCAAATTATATGTTATATTTTCGAAATATCCCTCTGTTTTCTTTATAAGTTCATCATCTGTTTTCATCGAAAGTTAATTAAAGAATTCTCAATCACTTAAGACTAAAATTAATATACTTTTGAAAATCTCTATGTCATCATATGTAAATTTAATAACATAAATTGAAAGTAATAATTTTTAAATTGATAGAGTAAAAAATTTAAAAATATATTATCAATTTAATTCATTATTCTCAATTTAACCTATTAAATTTTGATTGAACGGCATAAATAAAATTCTCAAGAGTACATTGGTTTCAGTTGAAGTGATTTGGAGTTTTTAGATCCATTGATCTGTTTTCTATGTGAAATTAATTGATGGATCTATAGAGAAATAGGATGAGTATTTTAAAATTATGATACCTGATTTAAATATTCTAAAAGTTAGATATATAATTTGAATAATACAGAAACTTAGTTACTCGTTTCAAAGCCTCTCAATACTTCTCATTATTTTTCAAAGTCAAGGTTAGCTTCACCCTTTGTAAGGCTAAAACTAGGTAATTAAGCCGAAGTAATTAAGGCTAAAATTAGGTTAGTTACACCGGGAAGGGGATGTCGTTCATCTCCGGGATCGACTTGTGGTCGCAGAAGGACAGTCTGTACCCGGCGGCGAACAAGTGGCGGAGTTTGTTGAACTTTGGAACCGAATCTGCCTACATCAGGTTTATATAATTTTAAATATATAGAGAGAGTTTAATCTTATTAAGAAATTTTTAATGATTAAAATTAATATCATTAAAGTTAATGTTTCGGTTAAATATTATAAAAATATTAGCTAATTTCACTAAAACCTTTATTGTTGATTTTCACCCTCTCAGATAGATTTAAAAAATTATATAATATATTTTTGATACTCAGATGACTTTTAATTAAACATTAAAACAACACTTTAATATATATTTCATTTTGAAAATTTTTTATTTTAAAAATAAAAAATATTTTTTTACTGGATTTAATTAAAAAATCATTATATATAAAATAATATTTACTAAAATACTCTTTGTCAATTTTATTAAAATTATTTAGATTTAATTAAAATCAGTTCAACTTAATTAAAATTAATTCAAAATTATTATAGATCATAATTGTTACAATATTTTTGAAGGGGTTTTAATTAAATTAAAGCTATTTTATTTAAATTTATATAATTTTAATAAGTTAATAAAAGTATTTTAATATAACAATTTTGCACTTAAATAAATTAAAGTAATATTATTCTATATTATAATATCGGTAAATTATCCTAAAATCCCTAATAATAAACTCATTTTCCTCCTCACTCCCTACATCGGAGAAACATTATTCCTACTTACTATATGCAAACTTTTTTATACTTCAACACCCTATTATTTATCGATTTACCTAATTATCCTTATTTTTAATATATAAAAAAATCTAAAATGAGGTATATTTCTCCTAAATGCAACAAATTTAAACTTTAATATAATATATTTTCTATCAAAATTAACACTTTTTTATCATGACCAATCGATTGGTATATTCAATTTTAGTTAAATGATACTATATTTAGGAGAAATTATACCCTATTTTAGACTTTTTCTATATATAAAAAAAATAATAAAGGATTCTAGTATTAAAATAATGATATAATTATACTTAAATTCAATAGAATTTAACTAGAATCGAATATATCAATCAATTGATCATTAAAAAGAGTTATGCTCAATTTGATAGAAAATATATTGAATTCTAATTTAAATATATTAAATTTAGGAAAAATTATACTTTATTTTAGATTTTGTTATCTTAAAAAAAATAAGAATAATTAGATAAATTAGTGACTATAACGAACTAAAAGTAAAAAAAAATTACATGCCAAGAATAAGAATAATTTCTTTTTATAAATAGACAGAGAAAGAACTTGTATTTGTGTACTTGGAGTTTAGGACAATTTCTGATTTAACCCATAATTATAATAACACTAAATAAGGATAATTTTTAAAATAAAAATTGATAGATTTTCTTTTATTTTTTAAAATATATTTTTTATAAAAATGATAATAAAAGACATTCTTTATTTTAACTCATATAAATACCCCTTTACAAAATAGGTAAGCCTAGAACGTCAAAAGGTCATCTCACATTTAAAGATCTTTTAGATAAAGATCATCGAGTGAGCGTTTCTTATTATATAAAAATATTCTTACTTTTAACTTTACCGTAGAACTATGTTGTAATTATTACAACTTGTTATATTAGAGGTGGCTGCTAAAAGCCTAAAACGGAGTAGGAATCTTTGGTTCGCTAAAAGCAGACCAGCTCTTGATCTACTGTACAGTGTACTGATTGAAAGAATTTAATGATCTTCATCTGTTAAACAGTGAGGATCATTGAATCTCTTCAGTGATTACCCCTAGTCAAAGGACGAATCAAGATAAATGGGATCAGAAGATCCCGCCGGATTAAAACTTCTCCGGATTCAGTTGACTGGAGAGTAATAATTTTATTATAATTGAATAAGTGATTAATTTTCAATATGCTTCATAATTTGAGAACAGATTCCGTGTTGGCCATGAGACGGATTGACGAGTACTGGGGACGAACGTATTCACCTTTTTACCACAATAATTGGAGAACAGATATAAAAAATGTTAAAATGTATAATAATTAAGTGCATTTTCTGCAATATAAAAAAATTAACTATTATACTCTAATTAAAAATTATTATATATAAAATACTTATATTAAAATATTTTTATCAGCTTAAGCAAAATTACTTAAACACTTTTAATTTGGTAAAAAAAATAAAGTAATTTGGATGGAGTTAAATGTGAGGCAGGATCTCCTAGATCACTTTTTATGGTCTAAGAGATAGACCATTCATATTTACAGGTGGATCATGATCGCGATCCGGTCATAATTTGTTGCGATCCCTTTCTGGGTTCATCGTCCCTACCAGGTTATAGTTTGATTCGAAGCGGGCGGCCGGAGGCCACCTAGTAGGCACCCTCGCTCGGTGCTCAGCAACCTGACCATTTATCCACCACCGGTGGCCTCCGACCGCTCGCTCCGAACCAAACTATAACTTGGTGGGGACTGTGAACCCAGGAAAGGATCACAATCAATTATGGTCGGATTACGGTCATGATCCGCCTGCAAATATGAGCGATCTATCCCTTGGACCACAAAAAAAGTGGTTCATCTCTTATACCATAAAAAAGTGGTCTAGGAGATCTACTCTCGTTAAATGTAGGGTGATTTTCTGATTTTTGCCTTAAATTAAAAAGAGTGTCCCCTTTTTCATGTATTATCTAATAACATCCATCTCGTCTCACCATATTTTTATTTTTAAAAATATTATTATTTTTAATATTATTATTAGAGTTGATAATGGTCAGGTTTAAATTTGGCCTGTATTAAATTTATCACGTTCGAGATAGATTTAAATCCGGTCAAATGGGTTATGAAACGGATATAATTAAATCCGTGACCGGATTTAGAAGCGGGTTCGGGGTGAATTATAAGTTTCAATAAACTCATCCTGAACCCGCCCAATGTATATATTGTTGACTTATATCTATGTTTTTTAAGCTTAGTGAGTTGGTGGATTCAACCCGCTATCGACTTGTAGGGTTTTGAGCTAGGTTGGGGCAGGGTGAGTTCAGATTTGAGTCTATTTTTTTTCTAGCAGAGCATATTCTAGGATTGACCAAATTCAACCCGAACTGACTCTGTTGTCTTCCCTAATTATTATAGTAACTATGAAATTATTATTATTACAACATAATATTTCAACTCTAATCAATACTATCTTATAATAGCTATAGTCCACAGTGGTTATAAACTTACAATATGAGTACTTCATAGCACATATGGTAGACATCTTTGACATAATTGTTAGGAATTGATTATCAGAAATTGATAAACTTAGGATTTACTTCATCATGTATTTAACGTCTATGTATCTATATTTATCATATTCTATATTCGTGGAGTCAACACTTATCTATATACATTTATCTCTAATTGATCAATATTATATTGTAATATCTACCAATAAAGAGGATCCAAGTAAGGAGACGGGCGCTTTGGGTATGGAAAGAGTGTTTTACAAATGTATAATAAATTTAATAGTGAAAACTTTTTACTAATTTTTTACTAATATAATAAATCTAATAATGAAAACTTTTTACAATTTTTTCTTACATTAGATAATAAAAAAAGTCCTTTCGGCTAGAATCCAAGACCGTCCATAAAAATATCCATCCTAACAAACTTCAATTAAATTAAAATAACCGATCAAAATTAACTGATTCTCAAATTCGATTTATTTAGAAGTTTTTTTTTTAAAAAAAAATCCATTATTTAAATTTAATTGGTTCAGTTAAAAATTTATTCAAAGGTTTAAACTATTTTTTATTAAATATTTTTTTATATTAAAACTATTAAATTTTTATTAAAAAAATATTTTTAAAAGTTAGTTATTCTAGGTGCCGACTAAATTATTTGATTTCATATTGTTTTGATTTATTCAATTTTAATGAAAAAAATTTATCGAGGTTAAAAAAAGTTCAATTAGATATCTCATTAAAAAAAATAATAATTCCAGTTAACCTCATTGACTGGGGTGATCGGTCCAGTCCCATAAAAATTTTTCATCGAAAACTAAGGTAAATTGGAAAGCCCAGCATCTTTTGATTTCACCCCCCATTTAAAGGAAAAATTCCTACAAAATATACCTTAGCTGGGGTTCAAACTAGGGGTATCTGGAAGACAACCTAAATATTTTACTGCGGTACTATGACCCGATATGATTAGATCATTTTAGATAAATTTAGTTTAGTTGATTCAATTTTAATCCAATGCTCGGTTCTAACCATAAATAATAGTTGTTACAACAGTTTATTTTTTTTAATCAATAACGTTGCAGTAATTATAGAATCTTAATTTTTACATAATTATAACAGTTATTTCTAATCAACACAGTCAATGTTATTCATTAATGTTATAATATAAATACTCTCGGGGCATTATTCAATAGTAAATCTCTTTAAGTAATTTATTTATTAGTTTTGGACTAAACTGGTAAAATGTGCTACGTGCTATCTTGTCTAGGCATCCGGACGACCCGCTCGATCGGGTGTGGAACTGGAAAGACATCTCCAGAGACTCCAACAGTCGAAAATTTCGTCCAGGACTTCTTCGAAGCTCCCTCCGTAGTCATGCAGAATATTGAGTTGTTGAAATTTTACTAAATTTGTTATATTTGTCAAGAAGTCTTGGTGCAATAGTAAAATTATTATTTTGTGATGAAAAGATCAAAGATTCGAATCCTACAAATAACCTCTTGTAAAAAGTATCCTTTCTCGAGATTTCATATAGCGGAAGTTTCATGTATTGGATTGTCCTTTGTTTTGTTATGCCAGCCATAAAACAAACTAAATTATAATATTAGGCATAATGCGAAAAAGGATCAAAACAAATCAGTATAATGTGAAAAAACCACAGATTGAACAGGTGTCAGGATTGGAAGTTACATGTGATATTAAGCAGATTGATCTTTATTTCAATGCTTAATATTTTCATTGGGTTGTGCTTCTGGTCATATGCCAGTAGTTTTATTTTCTAATTATCTTCTAAGCAATGACATTAGCTTACATTTTTTTTATTACTTTTTCTCTTTTTTTTTACAGTTGATGCCATGGCAGCGAGGAGCGATATCGGATCCAGAGGAATTGGAAGGGAGATCCATGTTCCCCTAGTGCTTTAGTTTGGGATGGACTAAATTGTACTTATAGCTTGTCAAATTCTTAAAGAGTCACTGCTTTGTGAGTTCTACAAGTTCATCTAACTCAAACTATTGATCATGAAATACCAGGACCAACCATTTGGAAATTCTGTAAGATTCTTCATAGTCATTATTATTCTACAGGAACCTGTCATCAAGTGGGCTGATTGGGGGAATAACCAAATTTGTTGCTAGTCTTAGTGCACTTCAATAGTAGTAAGGTTAGTCA
>JBBMJZ010413116.1:25957657-25974846 GCA_037833815.1 Zingiber zerumbet | reverse complement strand
AAACCTGAGAATTATTGAATGAACAATTATCAAATACGGTCCTTTTCTTTTAGGTACTTGTCGGTGTGCTTGGTGAACACCGGCACAGGGACACCGTTTATCTCCGCGATCGACTTGCGGCCGTTGAAGGACAGTCTCTACCCGATGGCAAACGAGTGGCGAAGTCTGGTGTTGATCGACCGGTCAAACATGGGAGAGGAGCATGACTACATCAGGTTATTATTATTATTATTATTATTATTATTATTATTATTATTATAATATAACATATAATTTTCAAAAATTATATAATATATTTTTGACGTTCATCTAACTTTTAATCAAAAATTTAATTAAACATTATATATATGTGTAATTTTATGATTTTTTTTAAAGTATTAGTTAAATTTGTTTGCATAGTAGCTTTATTTTAGCACAAATTAAATTTTGTTTAAAGTACTTCTTGAAAATTATTAGAAACCTTGACTTTCTGGATAATATAAAACAAAAATTACTTTAATTTATCAAAATTCTTCTATATAAAATTTATTATATCATTTTTTAAATTTGTTATTTTTAATTTGGTTAAAATTATTTTAAATAATAAATCTGCTATGATAGAGTGGAAATAAATGTAATTTTAAGATAAAAAATAGGATGAAATATTATTTATTATTATTTTAAAAAAATAAAATACCCTTATACGATAATATAAATAAAGAATATTCTTTTAATTTGTTTACTCGTTTTATAATTTTAAAATCTCTTTAAAGTAATTTCTTTATTATTTTGGACTAAACTGGTAAAATGTGCTTCGCGCTTCCTGCCTTAGGTATCCGGTCGACCCGCTCGATCGGTATTGGGAGCCGTCGAGCTCCAGCGACTGGAACGACGTCTCCACCAACTCCACCATCCAAAACCTCTCCCAGGACTTGTTCGAAGTTCCCTCCATCGTCATGCAGACCGCCGTCACCCCCATCAACTCCTCCAGCCTCGCCATCGGATGGGTTCCCTTCCCCGGCTACGTCAACCAGTTCTTTCCTATCCTCCACATATCAGAGATTAGAGACCTCTCCGGCACCAATCTATCGAGGCAGTTCAACATATATGTGAATGGAATCCGGTGGCTGGGTGATATAATGACTCCCCTTTACCTCTACTCGAACTCCGTCTACGGCGACGTGCCCCTCCCTTCGTCCACCACCTATATCATCTCCCTCGAGGCTCTCATCAACTCCACTCTCCCGCCGATCCTCAATGCCTTCGAGCTCTACACGACCATGAGCAACACCTCCGTGCCCTCGGATACTGGAGATGGTATGCATCCACTTTCGTTCCTTTGCGCCTTTTCCCCCTTTCTCTCTGTTGCAGTGTAACAGGGAGGAATATCATGCCCATCAATTGCTTGATGGAATGTTCCTGAAAGAGCTAAGGCAGAGTGGGCACGGAACAAGAAGTTGCAACTCAAATTCTCACCTTCACAACGGTGCACATTAGCGTGAAGAATGTAGCTTTAGATGCTCACGAAAAGCTCAAACCTTTATTTTAAGTTGTTCAAATTTGATATGTCTATCAGAAAAAAACTTAATTATGATAATTGGTATTGGAAAAGAACCAAAACAAATCAGCATAAAGAGGAAAAACATTAGCTCGAAAACCATAGATTGAAACAGGTGTTGGGATTGGAAGGTACATATGATATTAAGCAGATTGATCTTTATTTCAATGGACTCTACTGATATGGTATTGTTGGGAGTTTTAGTGCTGATTATTTGTTTAGTATTTGATTTGGGGTGTGCTATTCCTAAATTTTCTTATGAGCAATGTCATTAGCTTATATTGCTGATTATTTTTCTCTTTTTTTACAGTTGATGCCATGACAGCAATCAAGGAGCGATATCGGATCCAGAGGAATTGGATGGGAGATCCATGCTCCCCTGGTGCTTTTGTTTGGGACGGACTAACTTGTGATTATAGCTTGTCAAATTCTCCAAGAGTCACTGCTTTGTGAGTTCATATAACTCAAACTATTAATCATGAAATACCGGGACCAATCGTTTAGAAATTCTATAATATTCTTATTAGTCACTATTGTTCTGTAGGAGTCTGTCATCAAGTGGGCTGACGGGGGAAATAACCAAATCTTTTGCTAGTCTTAGTGCACTTCAAAACTTGTAAGCCTACTCATTGCTTGCTATTTGTTTTCCCTTTTCCTTTCCGTATTCATTGAATATGGCAAACAATCGTTAACAGTCTTGGATAGTTGAGGTCAATGTCAGGCCATGCAAGCATTTGTTGTGAAACCATGAAACACTTTAGGAGGAATTATTATCTAACAATTGTTCTTTAATTTTTTTTTTTCAGGGACTTGTCGTATAACAATTTAACAGGGCCAATACCTGATGATCTAGCAAACTTAAGTTCTCTCAAACTACTGTAAGCATAATTCTTAAAACCTCTTTCACTATATGGAAAAGGTAGAAAATGTCTTAACTTTTCATCATTGTTTGCAGTGATTTGACAGACAACCAGTTAAATGGATCAATTCCTTCAAAACTCCTTGAAATGGCACAAAATGGATTGCTTACCTTAAGGTTTGTGTTACATTTAAATTTAGGTCATTTCATTTTTTTTAATGATTCATAATATGAAAGGTCTCGCTTGATCATTATAGAGATCTAGGCATGGAGTTGAGAAATATTAGGAGTTTAGCTGTTTAAACTTAGGGTAATAATTTGACATTAAACTTTGTTCAATTTGTTCTTGAACTCGACAACTTCTTTCCTTTTTTGGTTGGAGAATTCTTCATACATATCGTTAACCATGAAGCAAGTTATAATCTCATGCAGACTAGATGAGAATCCACATCTTTGTAACAATGGTACATCGTGCATGTGATGCCTGCGCCAAAAAAGAAGAAAATATCAATACCGGTGATTGTGATTCTTTGTATTGTTCCCGTGTTAATACTTCTTGCAGTGATGATCATAGTTTGGAGGGTGAGGAAAGCACAAGGTGAGATTTATGTGACAAACTCTTGTAGTTGTTCAGTAACCATCATCCATTTTCTAACTCTCATTATAACACTGCAAATACAGTCACATGCTCAGACGCAAGTAAATTGAGCCTGAACAGTGTAAACACAGTCACACGCAGTGATAATCCATACTCAGACCTAAGCAAAGTGTGCCTGAACAGTGCTTCTGAGATAGGAATGTCTAGAATGACTCAGATTTTCGGACCAAGGGCAAGATAAACATGAGTTTGCTCAACTCTTCCCTCTTAGAACTGTCATAATGGTTGTTAAGGTTCAAGACTGTCGTTTGCTTCAAATTCATTCTCGTGTAGCTTTTTACATGTTATTACTGGTCTGAAGGGAAATAGTATTTGGTGGAGTTTAGATGATACTTTTATTTTCTATGGCAAAAACTATTGTAGGTTCTACCATTTCAGCTTGAAACAAGCATCTTGTATTTTCACAATATCACGTCTTTGTTACAGAAAAAATTCCCTTGTTTGTTACTCCTTGTGTTAAGATTCTAGGTGCTCAATCCTTAGCAATAAGGCTTAGTGTAGCCGATCCTCATCAATACATTGTCTTAGCATATTTGATAACGAAGATCATTCAAATTCTGAAATTGAGGCTTGTGGATGCCAGTGTTTTCAAACACAAATCTCGGGTTTGAACTGGTCGACCTCTGCATCCTGGTTTCTGCGGTCAAGCTGATCAGAAAAAATGCTTTCGGTCTGATCCGGTTTTTAAAAAACACTGGTTAAGAGTTTCACATATATCAACTGAAGCAGGATTTAAACGAAGAGGGTGGGCTCAGCTTTAGCATCAAGTAGTCTGTTTGCTTCACATCACAATCAAGAAGGTTTACTTTTGGTGCTTGAATACTAATCAGACTTTAAATGCAGCATAGAAAATTTTTTTGCTTATTTTTATGGAAATGTAGCTAAATTAGAGTGATTTAGAAATCTTTGAAACACTACAGAAAAAAAATGTTTGTAAAAAAAAAAACCTAGTAAAAGACTTATTTTAAAAAGTAAGAACTGAACAGAACCTTGCTCAGAATGAAGCACACTTTGTTACCTCTGAGCTGCCTTTGCTCGGCTTTCATAACTCAAATTCAGTCACCGTTACAATGATTTTAGCCCCCTCTTTTTTTAAATGAAATTAATTTTATTTATTTTTCAAAAATCCTGTAATAAAGGTATCTGGACCATGGTTTGTCGGAACAATCGTGGTGGCTATAGCTGATAATATGTATGTTCCAATTTTAATATCATTTCACGGAATCGCCGAAGCGTGGATTTATAAAAAATATAAAAAATAAAAAACTAGTAATAAAAAAAATAAATGAAGCAATACAAAATCAATACATCAACACATTAATGAGAAAAATACAATAATAATTATATCTTATCAGAGCTAATATTATGAAAAATGATAAACCTAGCTAGCCATGGGTTATCGGCCCGACTCTATGAAATTTTTCACCGGCTATTAGGGTAAATTAGGAAGTGCTTACGGCGAGTGGCCCAGAAGCCCAGCATCCTTTAGTTGTGTGCCCTATTTGGAGGAAAAATTTCTATAAATGCGCCATAGTTAGGAATCGAATCGCTGATGTTTAAGTGACAATTTGGATGTCATGCCGCTATACCATAGCCCCGAGACGAGGAAGAACCAAATCTTCATTATATTCTCCTTGAGTATGAGCGTTGATATAAATTAGCTTTAAACTGTCCATATGAATATTCATTTGATTGAGTTGATGGATGATGTTTAGAATTAAATGATTGATTTTGTAATAATATTTCTATTGGAGCAATCTGTGTGACTCTAGGTTTTAATGTTTGAGCAAAAGTTTAAATTAGGATTATTATTGTATTTGATATGCGCTTGTGAGTGTACAGGATGCATGTACAACAAGGAAAGTCCAAGTGTGATCTTGGCAAAGGCAAAGTCCAAGTGGAGTCTTGGCGATGTAAGTCTAAATATGTAGTCTTGGCAACGTAAGTCCAAGTGTGACTCGGCGAGGATGAAGTCCCGGAGCGAGGAGCTTTTGGCAAAGGTGAAGTCCTGGAACGAGAAGCTCTTGGCAAAGGTGAAGTTCCAGAGGTGAGGAGACTCATGGCAATAGAAGACCCGACGACAAGGACAAGGCCGATGGAAGCTCCTGAAAGCAAGGCCTTTAGGATGGTGAGGCATCTCATAGACGCAAGATTGATAGAGGAGGCTAGAAGGCAAGGTCGAGAGTTGTGCGGGCGAAGAAGAGTGCTTAGAGAATGTACTCGGGATAAACCCAAGGTTTAGGGTTTACTAATCTACTTGGTATGTACCAGTTGACTGGGGAGGGAATGGAATATTTCTGTTCTCTCAATCGAAGTGAACCATCGACTAGTACTGCACAAGTCGACTGATATCGAGTCGTTAGCATGTAACAGTCGAATTCCACAGAGGACCAGTAGACTTGTCACACCACCAGTCGACTGGTAACAGCAGAAACAACTTGGTTTTTCCCTAAGCTCTATACAATGGAGCTTGGGGTGGCTGGTTTGGGTGACGAAATAGACTTAGTTAAAGTATATTAGAGTCTTCCAAGCTCTCATGTGATTAAGCGTGCTTGTTTGAGGTTGTGGTGAGGTTTCTCCACCAACAAAGAGCTTGAGCTAGCTAGAGCTTTCTTGGGAATCATCTTCCAACAGTTTGGGATTGTCCATCTTACGAATAGCCGTGGAATAGGAGTAAGCTATCTTCGAACCACGTTAAATGCAACGTGTCAATTTATTTTTTTCTTGTCTTTTAAGATTAGCTTTTGTATTCGTGTTTGTTTTTGTATTCTGTTGTGCTAACAGGTATAGGAAATGAACGTCGTGGGTGATCGACTATTCACCCCCCTCTAGATGGGCATCAAGGTCCCAACAATTGGTATCAGAGCAGGGTCACTCTTCATTGGATTAATCATTAGAAAGAGCAAGTGCTAGAGGAAGAAGATGGAGTCGAAAGAACCACTAGGATGGGATATCTGAATCCCACCTCCATACGATTGAGATAATTTCGAGTATTAGAGGAAGTGGTTGGAGACATGGTTCCAAATAAATTGAGACCATTGGACCGCATTGGAAGTTCCTTTTAAATTCCAATGGACAAGAAGAGGAAGCGTCTTCAACCTCCGTATTAGACCAAGGAGAAAAGGGAACAATCAGAAATGGATAAGGATATAACTAGAATTGTATTGAATTTATTACCTTCTAATATTGTGTCACGTGTAGGTAAGTACAAGTGTGCTCATGAGCTATGGAGCAAAGTGATTACTCTTCATGAAGATCCTACACATGCACAAGAAGTGGAGGAGCCCAAGGAGAAGAGCTCATTGGTCCAAGAGAAAGAGAAGGACCAATTGGATGTGGAGACGAGCTTAACATCCGAAGAGGAGGAAGAAGTGGAACCGTCCACATCTTCAAGTGAGGAAGAAGTCTTGGAAGTTCAACCCTCAACCTCAACTACCGAGAAGAGCGGGAAATCACACGTTAAGTGTTTTGAATGTGGTGAGATGAGACACTACAAGAGTAGGTGTTCATTGCTCAAGAAGGTAAAGGAGATAACCCCTAAACCTGATAAAGTTCTTTTGAAGACTAACATGGGTTGTACAAATGGTGCCAAGGAGAAGAGGCACATTCGATGCTTTACATGTAGTGAGTGGGGACACTACCACACAAAGTGCCTGAGGAGGGGCAACTTATGGAGATGGAGCATTTGAAGCAATGGAGGAGGAAGAAGCCATGTGGATGTTAAGGGAGAGCTCCAATGGTAGGTAGGAAGGTATACCCTAACTTGAACTTTAATTTAGATATTAATTTAAGTTCTAGGGATATGCATGCTGAAATAATGTAGATTATTTATCCATGCATAATTATGGATTTAGGTATAATGATAGGAATATGGTTAACATAATTGATAGCCTTAGGAAATCATATGCAAATGTTAGACCTAACAAGAACCAAACTGCCATGCCTAAGGAGAAAAAGGTAGTGAAGGATCTAGGTATTAATCCCAAGAAAGGAAAACACATGTCTAGAAAGAATGGTAGGTCTAAGAATGTCCATAGTGGACAAGTTGATTCTAGGGTTAGAAACCTAGAATTGAAAAATCAAGCTTTGAGGGAAAAGCTTGATAGGGTAGAAAAAGTCCTAGGTAGATTTATTAATGGATCTAAAGGACTTAATAGGATTTTGGGTAGTCAAAGATCCAAGAGTGATAGATCCGATTTGGGATACCGGTCTTCATTAAACAAGGATAAGGGAAAGTTACCCATGGAGCACTTTGGCCGGTATGTCATAGTAAAGTCCCCTAAGGCAAAAAGAAGATCACATGCAATTATTGTAAGCACAAATGGCAAGGGGAAACCCTCCAAGGTTAAAGGAGAGTCTTATGCTAGGGTTGCATATGACTATAACAAGGAGTGGTCAAGAAATGACAAGGAAAAGTCATCTAAGGATAAGGAGAAATTAACCAATGATAAGGTGTATAAAGTTAAGAATGTTAGGTTTGTACGGCAAGTGTCACCCGAGGTACACCGATATGACTTACCCATAGTGGGTGAGTCACTTAGGAAGGTGGCTAAGATTAAGAGCTCTAGAGGGAGCTCAAGGAGTCAGACCCATGGTTAATGGATCTTAAGTGGACCTTCCTTGGGATTCTAGATGGGTCATGAAATGTGTCAAATGGGTTATAGATGGATTTGAGTCTCTAATCTTGTTGGTTGGCACATTTGAGATGTGATTCTTATATAAAATATGAAAAGAGGTTCATATTGCATGAAAATTAGTTTTAGATGTATTGATGTCATATAAACTAATGTTAGGGATGCATTATGATTTAGTATGGATAGATACATCAAAAATAAGTAAAAACTAGGACTTTATGTTAAAGTTCAATTGAACCATTTAGATAGTTTTGGGTTTTGTGTTAATCTTGGGATCCATGATAAATATATTTTTATATATATTTTTTCTAAGTAGACATTGGTAAAACAAACCTCTCCATAAAATTTAAAAATTTTTAGAGGTCTGTGGAATTTTTGGAGTATTTCTGAATTTGGGTTCAGAATGTTGTTTGAGTTTGAAATAGGGTATCAGTCTACTAGCTCAAATACTGGTTGACTTATAACAGTGTTCATCAAGCAAAGAATGGTTTTGTGAGGTTATTTCGATGGGATTAGTCGATTGGGACTATGGTAGTCGATTGATACAGGCTGAAACTATTTTTTTACAATAGAAAATGACCAAATGGGGAATATACATGTATGTAATCTTACAGGAGATTAATACATGATAATTGTGGTCATTAGAGGTTAAAGAGTCTAATAATTGGGATATTGTTGGAGCTCTTTTTGATGTATGGCAAAGGGGGAGAAGTTTAGGTTTGAATGGGAAACTTAAATACCTTTGCAAGAAATCCTAACTCAAGGGGGAACTTAGGTGAAGGGGAGGCCTAGGATTAGGTGTTGGTGTGGGTAGCATCAGACGATCGAACTTGTGTTTTGATAATGACAAAGGATTCAAAGTTAAGTTGTCCTGTGATCTAACAAGTGTTGAACTAAGTGTGCAGGAAAGTCCTAAATGTACTTAGGTAAAAGTCCTAGGTATTCTAGGTAGGTGGAAAACCCTAGGGAGTGATAACCCTAGGTTTTAGGGGGTGGTAACCCTAGGTGGAAAATGTTGGCGGGTCAAGCACTTTGAGAAACCCTAGAGTCGGGACTCTAGGTGAAAATTCTAGTGGTTGCGAACTAGGTGGAAGATTGGACAGGTCAGGGATCGGACGTCCAGCAAAAAAGTCATGAAGACTCTGACGCTAAGCAAAAGTCTAGTTGGTCTGGAAAAAGGTAAACTCTCCTGAGAGGGGTAGGTGAGGATGTGTTCCCCGACGAGGAAACAGTAGGCGTCGGTTCGACCTAGAGTTTCAGCGAAACTCAAAGTCAGAACTGGACAGTCCGAAGACTATCAAAATAATTTATTATTTTTATATTTTACTATGCTAACTCTATTTTGCAGGGTATGTATGATATTTTGGACTAACGTATCTTGCAGGGAGCGAAAAGGACTTAAAAGGCTTGGATGAACAGTGTCCGAGGCGCCTCCGGGGTTGTTGGAGGTGCCTTGAGTGCTTTAGGGGAAGGCTCCGCTCAGCAAGGTGCGAAGGCGGCTTGGATGCTAGGTGGAAGGCGCCTTCGGAGAGATAGAGTTCACAGAAAGTGGACCTTATCGACGATCGAAGCTACAGGGATAAAGTCTTAGTTGGAGGCGTCTTCCATAGAGGTTGAAGGCGCCTTCAACAGCCTATATAAGGCTGGTTCGAGTAGATGCACAACAACACTTGATCTTCACAATCTTTCTACTGCGCGCTGCTCAAAAGATGATCCGACAAAGTCATAACGCGACTCTGACAACTAGAAGCCCGAAATTCCTTATTCTTAGTTGTTGGTATATTTTAAATCATTGTACTTTAATTATTGTACTTGTAATTTCCGAACTGATAGTGGATTACCCAACGAAAGCAATCAACGATCACTGACCTTGGAGTAGGAGTCATCACAAGTTCTAAACCAAATAAAACCAAAGGTGTCAACTTGGTTTTTGTTCTTTTCGCTCTTTAATTTCCGTTGCACTAACTCTTACGCGATTATGTTTTCCCGAAACGAGTAAAAAAGCAATGAGCGCTATTCCCCCCTCCAACGCATCTCGATCCTACATTAGGTTCCATGATATAAGCATAAGTAGATTCCTTATTTATTAGCAAATGGGGGAGAAGTTTACCTTTACAGGAAATCCTAGTTCAAGGGGAAACTTAGGTAAAGGGGAGCCAAAGATTAGGTTCCATTATTTATGCATGAGTAGATTGCATAGTTTATTAATATATTTATTGCTATATTGTTTCCCTAACTTAAAAAAGCTGCCAAACATCAAAATGTGAGATATTGTTAGAGTAATCTATGGGACCTTAGGTTTTGATGTTTAGGCTGTTGATGCAGATTGCACTAATAATTAGGTTTTGATATATGACAAATAAGTTAAAGTTAAATATGGTGTTTGTCTAACATTTTTACCAAGTGTATAGGACTTGATAGGTTTAGAGGACCAAAACTCCAAGCTAAAGTCCAGCTAGGTTGATAGCCGGTATGCAGTCCAGATTGGTTGAAATCTAGTAGAAGGAAGTCCAGATTGGTTGAGATCTGGCAGAAGGAAGTCTAGATTGGTTGAGATCTAGCAGAAGGAAGTCTAGTTGGGTTGACAACTGGCTGAAGTCTAGATTGGTTAAGATATGATAGGAAGTCATGGTGGGTCAAGGGACCTAACATCAAGAAAGTCTGCATTTGGTAAGTGGAGATAAATAACTGAAGGAGAGATCTAGTGAGGACACGTTCACAGTTGAGGGAACAATAGGTGTCAGTCTGACCTAGAGTTTTATCAAAACTCAAAGCCAAGACCAAATAGTCCGAAGACTGTCAAAATTCTCTTGCTTTACTTGTTATTGCTTATCTTTCTATCTCTGTGGTGCAGGTGACTGAAAGTAAAAGGCGGCTAGAAAATAGAACTCTAGGTGTTAGGAGGTCTGAGCGCCTAGGTAAGGGACTTTGAGGGAGACCAAGCAGGCACCTGGACGGTCTAGGCACCCGGAGCGCCCAGGAGCCCGGACTAGCAAAGTTTATCCAGAAGCTGAGTTAGAGCACAAGGAGTGGCTGACCCACGTCAGTGGTCTCTGGGCCCAGACAAGGATAAACTTTGAGGATAAAGTTTCATTAAGAGTTCGCCCCGTCAACACAGTCCAGAGGCCTGAGAGGAAATCCAGGCACCCGGATGGGGTTATAAAAGGAGCCCTCAACCAACAACTTCAACACAACATTTGCTACAACTTTCATTCTTGCGCACTGCTTCGAAAAGACATCGACGATCCTTAAAAGCTGCTCTGACAACCGATGATTAAGGAATTCTATTCATACTTTTTTCTTGTCGGTAACCTTTTATTTACAGTTTGTGTACTCAAATTTTGTAGCTCAAATTTTTGAACTGATAGTGATTGCACAACGAAAGCACTCAATGAGTGCGGGCTTTAGAGTAGGAGTCGTCGAAGGCTCCGAACCAAGTAAAAAATTATTTGTGATAGCACTTGTCTTTTCTTTTTCTTGCTTCCTTTCCTTAGTCTTATTTCTGCTACGAACTCGGTATTTTAAAAGAAAAGAACAATTTTAAAATCACGTGATTCACCCTCGCCCCCTCTCGCATGCTCATGATCCAACATGGGCAAAGGTTTAAGTTAGGATTATTGTTGTTTGATATGCGCTTGTGAGTGTTCAGGATGTAGGTACAACAAGGAAGATCCAAGTGTGATCTTGGCAATGACAAAGTCCAAGTGGAGTCTTAGCGATGTAAGTCCAAGTATGTAGTCTTGGCAACGTAAGTCCAAGTGTGACTTGGCGAGGATGAAGTCCCGGAGCGAGGAGCTCTTGCAAAAGTGAAGTCCCAAAGCGAGAAGCTCTTAGCAAAGGTGAAGTCCTGGAGGTAAGGAGCCTCTCAGAAATAGAAGACCTGATAATAAGGACAAGGCTGATGGAAGCTCCTGAAGGCAAGGCGTGAAGGATGGGGAGGCATCTAAGGGGCGCAAGGTTGATGGAGGAGACTAGAAGGCAAGGTCGAGAGTTGTGCGGGCAAAGACGAGTGCTGAGCAAATGTACTTGGGATAAACCCTAGGTTTAGGATTTACTAGTCGACTGATGTATGTACCAATCAACTGGGGAGAGAACAAAATATTTCTGTTCTCTCAATCGAAGTGGATTAGTCGACTGGTACTAGCACCAATTGACTGGTATCGAGTTATTGGCATGTTACAGTCGAATTCCACAAAGGACCAGTCTACTGGTGATGTGACCAGTTGACTAGTAATGGCAGAAACAACTTGGTTGTTTTCTCCAAATTCTATATAATGAAGCTTGGAGTGGCTGGCTTGGATGACAAAATAGACTTGGTTAAAGTTTATTAGAGTCTTCCAAGCTCTCGTGTGATCAAGCGTGCTTGTGCGAGGTTGTGGCGAGGTTTCTTCATCGACCAGGAGCTTGAGCTAGCCGGAGCTTTCTTGGGAATCATCCACCGATGGATTGGGATTGTCTACCTTACGAACAGCCATGGAGTAGGAGTAAGTTATCTCCAAACCATGTTAAATGCAATGTGTTGGTTTGTTCTTTCTTGTCTTTTAGGATTAGCTTTTGTATTTGTGTTTGTTTTTGTATTCTGCTGTTCTAACAAGTATAAGAAGCGAACGTTGTGGGTGATCAGCTATTCACCTCCCGAGCATCAAGGTCCCAACAGTTTCATCATGACAATTATAACATCCAAAACCTTGATACCCAACATAACTACTAGTAGCACTTGATGATTCACGATCACGATCATGATGTCTAATATTGCTTCCAAGAGATGTTGAATAATTAAGAATTACATTATGTGCATTATCAAAATAACCCTCAAATTTATGATGTCTAATTCTACATGTATAGGATGGTGAATAATTAGATGATCTATTAGATGAATCGTACCTTGGTTGATTGCTACAATAGTTTCCATATCCACTTGTTTGATTTCCAATTGGGCCATGCTCAATATCCTGAGACTCCCAATTTTAATTTCTTAATCCATAATAATCTTTTACTGGAATTTGTTGGTTCCTTCTCAAAATCAAATATTTCGTATGTTGTTCAACACTTATATGTTGTCACGACGATCCAATTGAATGTTCTTTATTATTGACATTAGGAGATTCTCATAAACTTGCCAAAAAGTGATGTTTCTCCATCCTAGGTTGATACCTATGATTAGTATCTTATGTTGTATAATAATTTTTATGACCTTGTGCCCATGTCATACCCGTGTCATGTTGATCATCTTGATGACTTTGAAGGATAAGTAAACTGATCGGAAGGATCATTCGATGAAATATTGGAAGTTTTGGAATGTTCACTGAATCAGTGGGATCTGATTAGATGGTGGCTCAGCTATATAAGAAGCCTTGAGGTCAGAGGCTCATCATCATTTTTTTTATAAGAACCAACTCTTCTACTTCGTGCTCTCATTCTCTGTGCTAAAATCATCTTTGAGCAAGCCTTCACGCCAAGAGCAACACCAACAACAAGCTTCAATCACCACTCTACTACGGTTGGTAAACTGTATTTTTCTTGCATAATTAAATAGTAGTAAAAATTGTTATTATCTCTTCTATTTTGTATTTGATCTCTCCTTTCGAAATTTCGAAGAAGATTATAATGAATTGTCCAATGTATATGGTCCAAAGGATCATGGGTATTGGAGTAAGAGTCGGCTGGACTCCTAACCAAGTAAAAACCTAATTGCATGTTCTCTTTCTATTTTTCTTTTTCGTTATTTCTATTCTGCTGCGTACTCGAGTTTTTCGAAAGATTTTTGAAAAGAAAAGTTTTAAAGCAACAAGATTCACTGCCCCCCCCCTGACTTCTACGATCCTATGGTTACAGCAGATATAACATTGTAGAATCTATGGTTCCTTAATTGCTACAACATTCTTGTTCCAATCAAACCACATTGTAGCAACTACGATTCCGTAGCTGCTATAATGTGGTTACACCAGAAAGTTATAGCAGCTACAATATGGCTACACCAGAATGTTATAGTAGTTAGGGTTCCTAGAATAAGAACATTGTAGTAGCTACAGTTTCGTAGTTGCTACAATGTTCTAAACCCTAAGACAAGATAGGAACAGAGAGTTAAAAGATAGATAGTAGAATATGGACACATACATACAGATGAACGGTCGCATGCAGGCAAGGCGAGGTGGCACCGAGAGAGTTGAACGACGAGGACAGTGAAGGGCAGCGTGAGGGAGCACGAAGGAGGAGGGTTCAGAGGGATCGAAATGTTTGAGTTTTGAGAGAGAAAGAGGAAAGAAAGCATACCATCTTTTAAATTCTGACGGAGTGTTGCTATAGTAGAAATTTTTTAAAAAATAATAGGGCACTGCTACAGTGAAAGTCACGCTTAGAGTCGCGAGAATATCAGTTCTGTATACATATGTATATATGACTTTTTAAAATTTTTATTATTTTAAAAAAAATAAAAATTTTATTCTACTGAAATGGAAAATAAAAAATAAACAACAAAAAATATAAACATTGACATTTTTTTTTTGAAATTTTGTTAAATGATGGTGATTTTTTTACCCAAACTAAATTTATTTATGTTACAAAAATCCTATATTATAAACGTCTCTTGATAATGACTACAACTAACGACCGCGTCTGAGAGCCGCTGCAGGTGCTTTTTTCGGGAACAATCTCCACCACGTTGAGGGGGGCTTTAGGCCCCCATGAGTCCATCGGAACCATCCAGTATGGCGGTCCTAACTGTGGTGCTGAAAAAGCAGGTTCAGTCTTCTTTTCAGGCAACACAGCTGTCAGAGAAGAAGAGTTTAAAACAAAATGAAAGATTTATATGCCTTTTATTTTTTTCTAATCCTTTAGTGGAACGAGATCGATCCATTAAAAAGTATTTAAAAAATAGTCTTTTTACGAGGATGAAGGCTGAGCCTTCGCCTAATTCCTCCCAAACTCCCCCATTTCCTCCAGACGGCGATGACGATCAACACTAGCACTGGCACTGTGGTGCTCGAGTTCTACTTCGCCTTGCACTTCACCGTGGTGGAGCTCCTTCCTCTGAACGCCACGTCGGTGTTCGATGTTTACCTTAATTCCCAGTTGTCCCTCCGGAGCTACCAGCCACCCTACCTTCTGGCAGGCTATATATACAACGTTGATCCCCTTACGGGCTCGTTTGAGTACGAGTTCGTCCTCAATGCCTACCTCAGCTCCACCCTCCCACCCATCTTGAACGCCCTCGAGGTTGTCCGTGATTTACCTCCTCCGTGTTGGTCCTGGGACGGGTTGACGGGGGGGCGCTGCGGGCGAGCCTATTTGCCTTTTTGCCACCTTGAACGCCCTCGAGGTGTACTATGTGATAAACCTCAGGATCAATGCCAATGATGGTATGTACAAACATTATTAGTTGTAGCAATATAAGTAGGCAAACAAATTTGAAGAAATAGATTAATAGAAAATACATTAAGTTAAATAAAGAGGAATCATGAGTTTTAAGATTTAAAGGGTAGTTGCATGTGGTATTTGGATCATCACTCGAACTTTAAATCACATATCTTGCAAGTTTTAAACCGTGAATCCATTTTGTCCAATAACAACAAGCATATGCACATTATGAAAATCCCATGCCATATCTAATCATGCTCCACAACTAAATGATTCTCTCTCTCTATAATAACTTACAATGAGACAATCAATTTCAACTAAAGTGTCATTAAGCTTTCATACTATTTTTTATTTTTGTACAAAATTTATGATTGGAAATCCACCGTATTGCTTGTTTACTATACTTTCCAGCTCAACTGGAATAATGACATGTACAACTATAGAGTGGTTCTTTTGGAACTGCTACCTCCAATAGTTACAGGTATAGAAAAGTGTACATCTAGCACAATGGTTGCTCCAAAGACTTGCCAGAGAATACATTGAGAATGTTGTAGATCCCAATCTAGAAGGGGAGTATGACATAAACAATGTTTGGAAGTGTGTTGATATCGGGTTGAAATGCACGGTACAAATGTACTAAAGAGAGCTTAGAACTAGAGAACTCTCGTTATAACACTGAGAACACAGTCACACGTAATGAAAATCTATATTCAGAAATAAGCGATGTGAGCTTGAACAGTGCTCCTGAGATAGGAGTTTCTAGAATGACCGAGATTTCTGATAAACAAGGGTATGATTGACTCTTCCCTCTTAAAACTGTGTCATAATGGTGGTTAAGGTTTAAGAATGTTGTTAGCTTCAAATTCATTATTATGTAGCTTCTTTCATGTTATTACTTGTGTGAAAGAAAATTGTATTTGGTGGAGTGTAGATGGTGTTTTTATTTTCTATGGTAAAAACTATTGTACGTTCTCCCATTTCATCTTAGAACAAGCATCTTGTATTTTCTAAAATTAAGGCTTGCAGAAGCTAGTGTTTTTAAACACAAACCTCAGGGTTTGAACCAGTCGACCTCCGTGTCCTCTTTCTATCGTTCGAGCTAATTAGAACAAATGTTTTCAGTCTGATCTGGTTTTAGAAACACTGGTTAAGTGTTTCACAAGTAACAACTCAAGCCAAATTTAAACAAAGAGGGTGAATTTTGTTAGTAACCCAAGATAATTTTGATGTGATCAAATAAGTTAAGTTATGTCTTATTGTGTTTAATCCTGTGTCTAAGTATGCAGGAACTTATGAGCACAAGATGTCGAGTAAAAGACACAGCTAGCGAAAAGGACGGCACGGGAGAGAGCCAACGGGCTTGGTGCGTCTGAGGGATGAGATGTTGCGGAAGAGTACACCGGCGGACAAGAAGGGAGCGTGCAGTGTTTCTAAGGGACAAGAAGCTGGAGCGGAAGATTGCTCGAAGAGCAAAAGACGTAGCTGTCCTAGGAACGAAAAGCTGTGGAAGAGTATGATGGCGGATGAGAAGGAAGCAGCGGCAATTCCGGGGGACGAGAAGCCGAAGAGGAAGACTAGTCCGCTCTGGAACCTAAGTTTTAGTCAAAATCGACGTGGGATGTACCGTTGCGTCAGGGATAAAGTTTTATCCCAGTCCAGACGCCTGGAATGCTTCCGAGCGCCCTGAGCAGGGTTATATAAGTAGCCCTGCTCTCAGAAGCTATCAACAACAAGAAAAGAGAAACAACACTTGTACACACTTTATTTTCTGTATAACTTCTATTTCTGAGCGTTCATTGCTGTAAAGAGACTTCTCAACCTAAAGGAGAAATTAGTACGACTTCATCTGTCTTAGATTAACAACCTCCCTAGTTGTAACCAAGTAAATCTGCTGAGCCTCGTCTTTCTAGTTAATTTCTTTCTATGTTTATGCAAGTGTTATTTTAATTAAGTTATAAGTTCGAGGAAGCTTGTGTTTGATTGATTTGTGTAGAGACTATTCACCCCCCCTCCCTTCCCTCTAGTTGGCCACCAAGGGTCTTAACAAATGGTATCAGAGCAAGGTTGCTTCAGGAGGACTAACCGCCGAATGAAGCATATGAGCTGGCCGGACCAAGCATCTACCTACCAAAGTTCGAGGGGAAG
>JBBMJZ010413116.1:25862525-25872813 GCA_037833815.1 Zingiber zerumbet | reverse complement strand
GGAAGAGAGATCTTGTGAGAGGTTTGCTCCACCGAGAAGGAGAAAGCTCTAGCCGGAGTTGCCGGGGACTGATCCACCGAAGGATCAAGGGCTCGTCCACCTCAAGGACACGCCGTGGAGTAGGAGCATCATCTCCGAACCACGTACATCGAGCTTGTTAGCGTTTGTCTTCTTATTTGTTTTCTTTGCTTTAGTTTTTAGTATATTCCGCTGTGCACTAACCCTATTGTAGAGAAGAAATCGAATTGGGAGTGGCCTAGCTATCCAACCCCCCTTCAAGCCGGCCACAAGATCTCCAACACTGAATACCTTGGAGTTTTGGAGGCATGATGTATGACATGAATATCTTGGAGTTCTGAAGACATGGTGTATGATCCGAATGTCGTGGAGGGCTGGAGGCACGGTGTATGACCCGAATGACTTAGAGTTTTGGAGGCACGATGTATGAGCCGAATGCTTTGGAGTTCTAGAGGATGGTGTATGACCCGAATGCCTTGGAGTTCTTGAGGCACGGTATATGACCTGAATGCTTGGAGAGCTGAGGAGGTATGGTGTATAACCCGAATGCTTTGGAGAGCTGAGGTAGCACAGTGTATGACCTAAATATTTTAGAGAGGTGGAGGCACGGTGTATGACTCAAATGCCTTGGAGTTATAGAGGCATGGTGTATGACCTGAATTCTTTAGAGATTGGGAAAGCACAGTGTATAACCTGAATGCCTTGGAGAACTAGGATGGTATGACTCGAATGCTTGAAGTTCTAGAGGCACAGTGTATGACCCGAATGCCTTGGAGAGTTGGAGGCACGATATATGAACTGAATGCCTTGGAGACTTGGAGGCACGGTGTATACCCCGAATGCCTTGAAGAGTTGGAGGTACGGTGTATGACCTGAATTCCTTGGAGTTCTGGAGGCACAATGTATGACTCGAATACCTTGGAGTTCTGAAGGCACGGTGTATGACTCGAATGCCTTGAAGTTCTGGAAGCATGGTGTATGAGCTAAATACCTTAGAGTTCTGGAGGCACGAGTATGGCCTGAATGCCTTGGAGAGTTGAGGAGGCACAGTGTATAGTCTGAATGCCTTCAAGAGCTAAGGAGACACGGTGTATGACCCGAATGCCTTCAAGAGCTGAGGAGGTACGGTGTATGACCCGATGTCTTGGAGAGCTGAGGAGGCACGATGTATGACTCGAATACCTTGGAGAACTGAGGAGATACCGTGTATGACCCGAAGGTCCTGGATTTTTTGCCGTGTTACAAATAGAGATATATTTTGAATTTTAAAATATAAAATTTAAAGTTTATATTTATCTGTCAAGTTGGCTTGAGTGGATAATCTCAAGATATTAAATAGTGATGGATGAGCCGTTTGGCATGCCTGAGCTGCCGGTCAAGGTATTCCAGTAACTGGAGCTATTTCGGAGTTGCCGATCGGATTTAACTTGCTAGTTGGATGTTGTCCATTTCGATTACTGTCCATTGGCATTTGTTTGGGGATGCCGATCGGACTTCACGTGAAGATGTCTTTCGAATGTTTTGATCCTCGAATTTGTCGGTCGACTATTTGCTTTGAGTGTCTGCCTCGACTCTTCCTACTATATTCTTGAAGGAGATTGTCGAGAGGAGAGCGAGGTTGATCCTTTATTTACTTCTCTTGATTCAGTCGTTCGACGAAGCCTCTTAGCATACTGATGGCAATCACCGATAGCAAGATGAGGAGATTGATGGTAGTCATAGAAATGTCTGTACCTTTCAGGTAGTGACTAGTCCACTTCCCGCACTACCCTTTCTTCCCAAACTAGCGAAAGATTCGGACGGGAGTTTCTGGGGCGTTCCGGAAGTGGTAGTGGTTTCCATCCGGCTTGACCGATCGGAGCTAAGACAGTCACCTCCTTCCGAGCAGCCTGGGTTTCTTCTACATAAATGTATTTGACCTTTTTCCCCAACAAGTTATCGAAGTCCTTTGGAGGATTTCTGATGAGGGATCGAAAAAATCCTCCTTCTAAAAGACCTTGGGAGAAGACACTTATTAATATCTCAGAAGTGGCGGACGGAACATCTAGCGCCACTTGGTTGAATCACATGATATATGCTCGCAGGGATTCTTTGGCCCCTTGCTTGAGCATGAACAGATTCAAGCTTGTCTTTTGATATCTCCTGCTACTGACAAAGTGGTGCAGGAAGGTTTTGCGAAAATCTTTGAAATAGCAAATGGACTCAACCAGGAGCCGACTGAACCATCTTTGTGCTGAGCTAGAAAAAGTGGTAAGGAACACTCGGCACTTAATGTCATCCGTGTATTGATAAAGGATAACTACATTTTCAAATTTAAGTAGATGATCTTCTAAGTTGGTCGCTCTTCCGTATTCTCCCATCATGCAACGGTGGAAGTGACTCGACAGTCTGTCCACCAAAATTTCTTGAGAGAACGACATGTTTATCCATTCTGGAGAACCATTAGGGGTCTACGCCTTTTCCTTTCGTGGATCCTGAGCGGACGCATCTCCAGAAGATGATACTTGGGGTCTTTCCATTCGTGCCATATCGTCGAACGGTGTGCGGAACAACGCCCTGTGATACGCAATCGGGGAGGACGACATGGGTGGCAACCTGATCGGCTGTTGGGCGCTTGCATGAAGCCTACCAGAGGAGGGGGAACTTGTTGGAATCCAGTCGAGGCTTCCACTTGAGTCCCTTGCTCGGTGTGAGGGCCTGTTATTGACACAGCCGAGTAGTGTGGTAGAGGACCCTCAATCGATGCGTGTTGTTCTTGCACTAACTTTTATGATAAGGTGATGGTGCTAAGTCATCCAGTCTCTTCCATCTTTGCATTTTAGATTCAAGCAATGTTCCTACAAACGATACCAAATTTGATCCTGTCTGAAAGCAGGGGAGATGGCGCACTGACTATGGGGCGATGTCGAGGTAGCTTCGATGTTGACCGTGTGAAGACTCTGAGCTGGAGTAAAATGACACTGAGCGAACCTACGCAGCAAAGAAAAGAACTGGGAGAAAGAATCGTTAGTCACCGGGCTAGGAAAGGGGTCCCTATCGCAGACACTCCAACGCTCAATTCAGAACAGTAGCTGAGCGAAATGGAAAAGAAGATGAATAATAGTAACAATTGATGAACTGTGGTAGTGAGACCTCGCATATCCGAGTCTGTCATGGTCAACAGAGAGGTCTCCTTTTATATCATCTCTCATAATCTCTGCATTGATGAGATGACAGATAATGTATGGTGTCAGAATATGTCGGTGATGATGGATGTACAGTAGCTTTCCCATGGTTGGAAGAAGGTTATGTTGTGTGTGTATATATATATATATCAAAATAATGATATATTCCCAAACAGGTTATTATGATTCTCTGACAATGATATTTTTTAGAGAGAGTTCAACCGGCTCTAGGTCGACCGGCTGTAGACTAGGAGTTATGCATATAAAAAGTGAGGAGCTGAGCCCCATAAGTCTGATTGGTGTTGAGGTGAGGCAGATGTAAGTTGAGAATCTTGTATTTGGAAAAGTGGGGAGTTGAACCTCGTATGTCTGACCGACATTAGGGTCGGGTGGACGTATGTTGGGGATTCGGCATCCGCTCGGACAATATATCCGGTCGGACTTTATGTCGAGGGTTCATCTTGCAGTCAATCGCTATACTTAAATATAGAGTTCGGTCCAGCCGAGCGATGTACCTAGTGTGTCCGATCGACCTTTTGATCTGATCGGCAGAGCACTCTGCAGTGATACTAGATTTATTTCGGCATGACATCGATACGATCTTAGAGTTGACCCCTTTTTAACTTTGACGATCATATCAGACAATTTTCTTAACGTCAAACCTAACTTTAATTATATCAGCTACGATTTCATAGTTGGTACAATATGAAATTGACTTAAAATTTATGTTTTAACCATTATAAAATTGTAGCTATTATAACGTGTGTCCCATGTGTTCAAATATTAAATGGAAAATTTAGGTGAGAGATAACCTTACTGCACAATGAGCAATTGATAATTATACACGGTTAAAGCGTAAAATTGGGAGTCATACAAATCAAAGAAAGGCGCTGATTTTTTTTTAAAGGACGCTGGTTGATTTTTACCTATCAACTAGAAGGTGTAGCAGTGAATCATCAGATCTAGAGCTCGGATCACTAGATTAAGATTATTAGATTCCTGAACCCACGTCGGAGGAGGAAGTTCAGAATAATCGACATGATCAGTCCTCTAATTTACTCGAGTTACAGCACTTATCCTTTCAGTACTATTGTGAAGCAAACTGAATTACTCGAAAGGCTTTTCCTCCTTCAATTCGTTCATGTTCTAAAACTGGAACCTGCTGGGTCTCGACTTGGTCATCCTGTTCACCCCGAACGCCTCGTTGTTATTGATCTTTCGTGCGTTCCTGTACGCGGCACATCCAATTACATAGGCGATGAGGAGGAGGATGAGCATGACGATGTTGATGACCGAGACCTTCCTCCAGCTGTTCCTGAGGCTCGCGAGCACACCCGCCTTGCACGAGTCGCACTGATAGCAGAGCTGCTGCTGGTCGTTTGTCCACCGGACGCAGTCTGAATCCTCGACCGCCACCCCGGCCTGAGTCCATAATGTCTCGTTCACGTAATTGTAGCCACATGACGTCGGTGGCTTGCAGCATCCAGACTACATGATGCATATAAATTTAAGACAAAAATATAAAAGGCACTCCAAATGCATCTTATAATTAATAATATTGCCAAAAACTTTCATATGAGATCTATTGGCCAAGTTGATAAACAGAGGATCAGGTCGTTTTCATCAGAATGATAGCCTGCAATCATCCAGTAGGATCTTATCCTTAGAGAAGAGGATTTAAGGAAGGATATAATATAATCGTGTCTGAAGGATCGAGTGGCTTTAAGGCAAGACATGTGATGCAATTTAAGCAGCATGTTTAATAGATCCTCTGCCTATTAAACATTGGTTGTAAGATACGATTCAGAACTTAAATGCTAGGGTCCCACAGCTCAGTTTGGATAAGGACTTGGTTCCTCAATCATGAAGGCAAGTATTATGGAGAAGATCTATTTCTTTGGATGCTCTTATGGCATGGCATTGGGCAAAAATCACTTTAGGCCCGGTTTATTTATATTCCTCAACTTTATTTAGAAACTAGAAAAAAATAATAATAATAATAATCTCTGGTTTTTTTTTTTCAAATCATTAAACGACGTCCCATCCACCAGTTTGAAGTGATACAATTGTTTTGACCTTATTATTTTCATTACTACCTCTTATTTTTAATTTTTTAAATTCTAAATTGAGAGTACATTATAATAACTATAAAACTATAATTGTTATAACTATATAGCCACTAGACTAAGATTGACTATGTACATTAAAATGAAACTTTTTCTAGATATATTTTGCATCTAAATAATCACATCATAAATAAAATTCCAAACATATAAGTAAAAAAAAACTATAATGAGAAAGTAGTTGAATCATCAATTATGATTCCGTACCTATTATAATTCGTTCAATCAATTCAGAAATTAGACATGATATAACAATACTGAGTAAAGATGATCTAGAAAGAAAAAAAAAACTATTGATTTTTGCCAACAAACAAAATATGGGCGAAAACACTCGTAACTCTTTTGAGAGAATCTGAAACAGAAGAAGCAGAATCTGAAGAAAAGAAAGATGAAGGGAATAAAAAAAAGACACTTTATTCTTAGCCTTTTTACCGTTTTCAAGTCTAAGTAAGATTGGGGATCAAAAGGAAGAGTAGTACTAAAAGGACAAGAACGCACACTTCTTCGATAGATAGATAGATAGATAGATGCTGAATAAAGTTGACAGCTTCCGAACTGAAAGCCAAATCGAAGTTGCTAAAAACCATCGAAAGTTGAGATTTGAAGAAAAATTTAATCTCCGAAGGCAATTTTCTCGCAGAAATCTTGTTCGATCGTCGCATAAAGTTGACATTTTTGCGTCTGGAATTCAATTTATAAGCATTTTTTTTTTGTTTTGCAGTTCGATCAAGGAAGAGTTCGAGAAGGGGATGCGAGCACTGACCTCGATCGGAGTGAGTTGCCTCTGGTAGAACATATCGGCGGACTCCGGAACCGACACGCCGGTGGTGGGGTCGCGGTCGTACCGCGCCATGCCGGAGCAGGCGCGGCCCTCGCGGAGGCAGGAGCTGATCTTTTCCCAGTACCTAGGATCGTCGACGCGGTCCCTGAGCCAGCCGGAGTAGTCGGGGAGATGGTACTCGAGGTAGCCGCGTCCGACGACAGCCTGGCCGCGGCCGCGGTCGGTGACCGCGAAGGCGAAGATGATGAAGCCCAGGAGCGCGGCGACGACGAAGAACATAGCGAAGAGGTAAGCCTGGAGGAGCCAGGAAAGGCGGTAGCAGGCGCCGGCGAAGCCCATGAGGGAGATGACCATGACGGTGACGGCGATGATGATGATGGGCCACTGGAGGAAGCGGAGGCAGTCGGTGCTGCTGGCCCGTGCGCCGAGCCAGATCCCGCCGGCGAGGATGGGGATGGAGACGAGGAAAGCGACGAAATTGGAGGCGCCGATGAGGCTGGTGCTGCCCCGTATCATCTTCGTCTCTGCTAGCTCAATTTGCAGTGCCACTGACACAAGCAAGCGCTCTGCTTCTCCTGGTTTTATGGGGAAAACACAAGGTGGAGTCTTTACGCCAACCACTTTTTTGCCTCCGGCCTTCTTTCCGTGTCTTTTCCTCTCTTTTGGATTGCAATTTCACAAATTGTAACTTGTAATTTGTAATTTGCAATTTGCAAAGAAAGAGCGATTATAAAAATAAAGATATATATGAGTTGGTGAAATAAGTTTGCCCATAAGGCTAATTAAAACACACACACTGACGCATATAGGAAGAGTGATTAGACGCATAGGAATTGAAGAAAGCTAGGGCGATAATAAATTTAGTCACTGTCATTCTTAATCGCTGATATCACCACTTCATTAAGGACCTCTGGGCCATGCGGCACTTTATAATGGATTTTTTATATAGAAGCCAACTGTCAAAAACCAAAAAGTATTATCCTATTCCCCTAGTGATTCAGATGAGATCGCCGAATACAGACAACAAACATATTATATATATATATCTAGGTACGACAATTTATGAAGGACGTATTATAAATATTGTGTTTACTAAAAAGTGTATGATAATTTTATTTATCTCAAAGATGCAGATAAAAAAATAAAATTCCCTCACTAATCTGTCAACCTCTTCCCTTCAATCATCATTTTTAAAACATCTAAACTATATTTTGAATGAAAAATTATTTTATGATTCATATATATATATATATATATATATATATATATATATCCTTTCATCCTCTATCTTCCTCTATCCCTCTATCTAATCTTATAAACACGAAATAATTATGAACCTTCTCTATTTACCATATCTTCTCATGTTATTTGACGGGATTACAAAAGACTATTTAAGATTTAAGAATATTATCGTAAGAGTTTCAAGAGAAAAGTTCAAAGGACAACAATGGTTAAGAACATTGGCGTTGAAAGACAAACTTCTAGCAAGAGTGAAATTAGTAGAAGAATATAGTTAAAGATTTATGATGTATATATAAATTTACTACTGTAAAATAGGATTATGATGTAAACAAAAAATTATAGTTTGGTAGCAAAGGATTATAACAAAATCGTGTTTATGATTTCATTAGATGTGTGAGGAATAAATATTGAACACCTACAATATGATGTACTCCAATAGTTTATTAATTTTTACAAGGTGCTCCACTGTGATGCTAGATTTTAGCTAGACCTTGCTCATGCATGTTAGGTTGAAATGGTAGATATCAACACGTTGGGCCTGATATGCAATCATATCAGACCCACTTTCTTTCTTGATCAAAATTTTAGTTTGATAACATATCTACTTTCTTCTCGCTCAACCATTCATAGTGATTGGGAGTTTATATAAATCCAATTACCCTAGGTCCATCATTGTGTTTTGACCAAAACCTACTTATGAACTTAAACTTGTTTGGTTACACTCATTTAATGTGTTGTTAGTTTATATAGTTGTAAGGAGTTAAATTGTGTTATCCATTGCTTATTTAGGCCTCTCAGTGGTGGTCCAACTTTATGAGAAATTTCTACTTCAATGCGGGCCTGATATAGAATGATATCAAGCCCAAGTTGGGCCTGATATCATCCCATATCAGGTCCAACATGGATCTGATATGGGATCATATCAGGTCCAACGTGAGCTTTAGTTAAAACTTTACTTTTACACCATATATACCTTTTCCTCGCTCAACCCTTTCTAATGGTTGAAATTATATAAAATTACAAAAACCCTAGGTCCATATCAGTCGAATTGTATCACAACCACTGATAAATTATGAAAATATAATATATACACCATATACTTGGTCTTTGTTAAACTAGTATATACAACATCAATTGATTATGTAGTTGTAAGTTTGTTAAATTAGTTTGTAATTTATTTATTAAGGACGATCATATAACTGAAGAAATTCTCTCTAAGATTTGGAATACGCTTTATTCAAATTCTTACATTGGACATGGAGCTAATGTAGGAGAATTATCTAGAACAAATATTCCATCGTCTTTGGAGTATAGTGGTGTGCAGAACACAAATAGAATTATAAATAGTAATATGAGATTTGATCTAAATGGAGAAGCGAGTATTCTAGAAAATGAGATTTTGAATCCTTGTACAACACTTGGTGATTACTTTGAGCCTACTTAGAGAAATGAAGAAGGACATTATACCCGAATTGGAGAGAAATTACAATGCAATACAGATATAAAAGAATTCTTAGCTCATGATATGCAAATTGAATAATATGAAATTCCTCTAGAGTAGTATAGTGACCTAGAGGAGGAGTTCTCAATAGCTGATGATCTATATATTCTAAATTCTCGATTGTTCCAAAAGCCAATTGAAGAGACATCAGATGAGCATGAATTTTGTGTTGGATAAATTTTTCTGTCTCGACCAGAGTTCAAGAATGCACTTATGAAACATGTCATGGTTAAACATATGATATATAACTCAGTCGACATTCAAAAAAATAAAGTAAAAGTCGTCTGCTTCAATCAACCATATAATAGAGAGTAGTTGGCCGAGAGGATGTAGAGTTCACTGTTACAAAAATATGTAAAGGAACACCAATGTGGCACCATTAGAGAAAGAGTTGATCATCGAGCATGTTCTTCCTCCTTTATAGCGTCTTTTGTTGAAGAGCAATTTATTTCTAATGAACAATATAAACTAAGTATGATTATATTTGATATAAAAGCTAAGTTTGGAGTGACTATATCATACAGAAAAGCATACATAGCTCGGGAGAAAGCGATGAACAAGGTTGTTGGAGATTATGACCAAGTTTATAGAGATCTTTCGTTATATCTGCGTGAGTTAAGAGTTAAGGATCCTGAAACCTATGTAGCACAACACAGGAATGGTGATAATCAGTTCCAGCGCTATTTTTAGGATTTTAGATCTTGTCGAAGAGTATTCAGATCTTATCTTAACAAATTAATCAGAATTAATGTCACACATCTAAGTGGGAAGTATCCGGGTGTGTTGTTGATGAATACAACAATTGATGCTAATGACAATGTCCTCCCAGTATCATTTAGAATCGCTGAAGTTGAATGTGAGTATGCATAGGAGTGGAATTTGGATCATACGAAGAGATTCTTTCCTATTGATGTACAGTCAATGAGTATAGTATCATATAGACATCACGACATTATATCAACAATTAGGAAAGCATACCCAGGTGCCCATCATGCTTTCTGTTGTCACTACATGTCTTGCAATATGGTAATAGATACTGGCAGTAGGTCAGGTTCAGACTTATTTTAGACAATAGCTCGAGCAAACACAACACTCCAATATGATTTCATAATGCAGTCAATGTTTGAAAAACATTTAGATGCCCATAAGTGGCTTTAGAACATTGACCCTAAAAGATAGGCTAATAAACACTTTAGTGGGAGAATATACACAATACTAACCATTAATTATGTAGAGAGTTTAAATGTTTTGATCAAGCATATACGTGAACTTTCCATAAACAGGTTAATTGATAATACCAGAAGAAAGGTAGCTGAATAGTTCTTTAACCGTAGGGAAGAAGTCTTGAAATGGTATGTTGCTTTGACATCTCATGCTGTTGGAACCCCAAGGTTATTTTAGTGTGATCAACAAGTTAAGTTAGGTCCTGTGTGTTTCTAACCTTGTGTCTAAGTGTGCA
>JBBMJZ010413116.1:25838276-25854539 GCA_037833815.1 Zingiber zerumbet | reverse complement strand
TATATAAATAAAAACATAAAAAAACATTTTAAAAATAAAAAGAAAATAGAAAAAACATTAAAAGAATAAAAAGCTTAAAAATAAAAAATAAAAAAGTAAAAAAAACATTTAAAAAATAAAAAAGAAAATAAAAAAACATTTTAAAAAACTTTAAAAATAAAAAAAACGTAAAAAAACATTTAAAAAAATAAAAAGCAAAAATGTAAAAAAAAACATAAAAAACATAAAAAGTAAAGTAAAATGTGAAAAAGAAAAGTAAAAAACAACATATAAAAATAATAATAATAATAATATATTAAATTAGATTATTCATTAAAACTTTCAAATAAATACATTTTTATTACACTATTTATATTGAACTAAATAATATTTTATTATATTTTATTCTAATAATCACATAATTAAAATTATACCTGATAACTTAAACCACGCATTCTAATAACCACAGCCATTTGGCTGGACTTACTTGCCACCAGAGTTGTAATAACCAACAAAAAAGTGTTCTTATCATTCTTTAGAGCAAATTAAAACCAGCGTTCAACATTGTTCCAAGCCCCACTGCTAGTCACCACAGATCTTGTTTCCCACAGAACAAAAACATCATCCAGAAATAAACTAAAACTTTTCAAAACAATCTTTTTTTTTTAAGGAATTATTTCAGAAGAGATCTCGCCAAGTGCTCACGAGCGGTTGCCAGAGCTTGAGAAATGGTCTACAAAAAGAGGGATATGCCTATCAGTCAAAAACCTAACATAAAACCAACACATTATAGACTAGTATGATATTCACCTGCTCAGATAAGGATGTGGCGCCGTCAAGACTATTCACTGCTACTTTAGAAGCGATAATGCTTGCTTCGGTTTCCAGTATGATCCTACAAAACACCAGGATGAAATCAGAGTGCTAGATCTGAACTGAATTTTTTTTTTTTTTTTTTTTACTTGTTTAAGTTCTTAAAACAGGTTCCTTAAAATGTTGTCTCCGAAGGATAAAATCATACCATTTTAAGTTGCATGAAAAACAAACAAAGAAACAATCTGTTATTGGAAGATTATGCAAATCAAGACGTGTATAAGAATCTTACCCTCCATCAACAATTTCATCGAGGCAAAGAAGGATCAAATCCAAGTTTTCAAGTGCTGACCTCTTATCTACATTGTTCCTGTAAAGGTATAATGCAATTAGAGCTTCATATAGTATATCAAAATAAACAGAACGTTCTTGCATGTTTTACTAGTAATAAAGAAAAATATTAAGTTGAAGGCCAAGAGACCTAAGAAGAATGCCGACTGCATCAAAGAATCCCTGAAGAACTGTTGCTATTATGAGCTCATTCTCATCATCTCCCCCAGTAACAAAAAAATGCAAGTCTTGAATGAATTTGTAGACGACAATGTAACCATCAAGCATTGCTATCTCAGCTGCAAGAGGTGACAATGTTAAATTGACATCAAATAGAAGAAACAAGTAAAATATGTTAACAACAATAAAAATATTCCTATTGCTTGACTTTTAAGGTACCATAAGTTTCTTTATTTCCATACATCTAACAACTTTGAGAGGAAGAGTCCCCTCTCAATTATGTTCATCAGCGAGAAAGTTAAAAGACTTCTGTTTAATTAAAAAAAAAAGAAAAACCTTGCAGACGCTCACCAACATTAATGCTTTCCTATTTCAGATGTAAATCACACCTATTTCATGGTTACAAAATGACTCAGAAAATAATGGTAAGATTACATGTTCACCATTATTATAGTCAAGTTCCTTTTCCAACCATTGGAAATGCAATATTAATCTAGTTAACAATGCATCTCAATAATACATTTAACCACGAGTAGCAAGTTATCAAAGAAGAAACTGCAGAACTAGCACATGGAAGAAAGCATGTCTTTTGTTAACCATTATTAACAAACTAGAAAGACAGCTTACAAAATTTATAATGAACATTTCACTAATTCAGCAATGACATAACCTATAATGCTCAATATTTGAAAGGAAAAAGGATATAACAGCAAAAGGTATGTCCAATAACTCACCAAAAAAAAAAAACTAGGGAAATGAAACTACCCTGCATCTAGTTAGCATTGTTAGCATTTTAAGTAGTTACAAAGTATTAAAATAAAAATATTAAATCTTGTGATTTACATGCATTTAAAAGCTTAAAGCATCAATTACTTAAACTAATAGTACAATTTACCTTCAGTTCTTGCATTTGTTTTAAGTGTCTTGGTAAATACAGATTTCTCAAATGCCAATTTAGCAGCATGTGTAGGCCAATCATCTGTATAGTACTTAACTGCTACTCGTTTCCCCTCGGAATCAAGCAGAAGAACATTCTTAATGGACGGACAAGAGTTCTGAAAATAAGAAAGACAGTGGCAGAAAATTGATAAGTAGCCGTTTGAATTGTGTACCAACCATGAGAAACCTGAACCTCTACAACAATTTAAATTCATCAAGATAAATATTGGATTAGTTAAACAGTGAATTCAGGTCACTGATGGATGGAGGTAGAGGGAAGCATATGAAGTGCGTATGTTAACTATTTTGACAATTCAATCATAAAACAACATGAATCAGGGTAGACATGTTAAAGCATCGATGAGAAATGAAACATAGCTCCTCCACAAATGCTAGTGCATCCCACTTCTATGGTCAATTTTGCAATGCACCTTCACATCCAACACAATCTGTATTCATTTTCTATGACACACTTGTTGATCATTGGAAAAGCAGAAAAGGGAAAAGCGACCTATTAAAACAGGTGTTAGGTAAACCTCCCTGAAGATTATCTACTATGGAGGAACCCACAGGAATCATTCAAACTGATCATTCAATCACTACATCACCATCAAGATGCCGATGCATTTTGTTTTTGTGTATTGCAGGATACAAACACCAATGTCCTTGTATAGTTTGTATTATAAGATATATGAGTAAGTCATGTGTCCATAAATAAATTTTCTTTTTTTCTGCAATAGATACAAATCTAGCCATCAACTGATGCTGGATAATTATTTGCTGAAGCAGAAAAAGTGAATCCAATCCCAACTCCTGAAAGTCAAGTCTCTCCCTGATTCAATATTGTTCCAATCTTGATTCAATCAATTTTCCAGTTCTCCTACATAAAACTCTATTGCAAGAAAGCAAGTTCCTATTTTTTTATTTTTTATTTAAAAAATTGATCTTCAAAATGCACACTTGATCATCAATTGCATTACAGCATTAACAATAACAGATAATACAAATAGGATAATCCCTGAAATCAAAATATCAAAAAAGATGTAAAACACTGTCATCCGTACAGATGTATAACTCTTAGTCCGCTACTAAAATATCCATAAAAACTTTTTTTTCCTTTCCAATTCTGCCTAAACTTGAATCTCATTCCTTTTCTTTCCCAGCATCTAGTTTTCTCCCTGATTCCACTATTACTCCGCTTGAACCAGAGACGTTATTCGACAACATCATCGTCCAACACATCTAGATTCTAGACTCGATTATGAAACCGGCCACAAAAGTGACAAGGATCTACCACAACTCGAAAGACAACGGGCGTTTGTAGATCAGCACGACCACAAGACCACACAACTCGATTCGGGTGACAAACCGAAATAAGATCGAGGAACGCACCATGTTCGAGAGGTTCAAGGATCGACGAGGACGAAGCCGAAGAGATCCGATCACCAACAAGAAGCGCTCATCAGCGTCGAGCGATCACCTGTCCTTGCCCTCGAACGGTTCTCCCAAGGTCTTACAAACCAGGGTGCGTCAGCGAATCGGATTCGGGCTCCGTCCAATGAGATCATAAAACCATACCCAGATCCGTCAAGTAACCGAAATATCAGCCGTCAAGTGATTCCTCCCCCAATCACCGATCCAACGCGATAAACTAGTTCCACGTCACCGATCCGTGGCTGAACCCATCAACCAATCAAAACCACCTTCTCCTTATATATATAGATTTGCTCGGCCAACGTTTTGGCATCTCATTGCCGCCGCCCTCTGCTGCGCAAATCCTGCTCTCCACTTCATCGACGCTGTCCGCCATGGCGCCCAAGGCCAACAAGAAGCCAGCGGAGAAGATGCCCGCGGCCGAGAAGCCGGCAGAGGACAAGGAGAAGAAGGCCGAGAAGGCCCCCGCGGAAAAGAAGCCCAAGGCCGAGAAGCGCCTCCCCTCCAAGGACGGTTCTTCCGCCGGCAAGAAGAGTAAGAAAGCAAAGAGAGGGACAGAGACCTACAAAATCTACATCTTCAAGGTACTCAAGCAGGTGCACCCGGACATCGGCATCTCCAGTAAGGCCATGTCGATCATGAACTCCTTCATCAACGACATCTTCGAAAAGCTCGCCCAGGAAGCCTCCCGCCTCGCTCGCTACAACAAGAAGCCCACGATCACCTCCCGCGAGATCCAGACGTCGGTCCGGTTAGTGCTTCCAGGGGAGCTCGCGAAGCACGCCGTCTCCGAGGGGACTAAGGCGGTGACCAAGTTCACGAGTTCTTAAGTGCCGGCGCTCGCTGTGACGCCGTTATATTAGGGTTATATTAGGGTTAGAGTTATATGCTCTGTTCATGTAACACTGCCTTTCTGAGTATTTTTTGGTTATAATAATAATATATATTTATTGTTATATTTACGATGCTTTAAGGAGTTCGTTCATATTTTATTTTATTTTTTAAAAAAATTACATAATCACTTTGGTTATCATTATGATTTTTTTTTTAAAAAAATCATTGGATTTCAAACATTTTTTAATATTTAATGACTTTAGTTGGTTAGTCAAATCGCAAAAAATGTATTAGAAACACCTTTAGTTCTGTCAACTAACATTTCTTTAAATTAATTAGTCAACTAGTTGTTGATTTGAGTGTTAAATAATGCCATTTTAAAAATGAAATTTTAATAAAGTATCAGAATATTCTAGATGCTCCCAGATGCAACTGCGAAGAAACGTTGTTCATTCGTGCCAGATTTATAGTACACGTTACGCTTCAATCTATCACCAATTGAGTGGCAGGACCCACGTCAAGTCTAATACGTATCAGAATTACTCATCAAACGATAATAATAATAATAATAATATACCACGGACACGGAACACGAGATAGTATCCAGTTAGTATCCAGTTTGAAAACAACCGTTCTTTACCAGGTCACGGTTCATTTCTACGGATACCATCTAAGGATATATTCTTGTTTACAAGACCGTTTGGAGGGGATCCTCTGAGTGGATGACACGTCATTGGAACATTCTCGAACCTGTAATATGCTATATAAGCACTCTATGGTTGCGACCCCAAACCTCACAAATTCTATCGGCATAGTTTCATTGCTTTTCGTTTTCCCCAACGTTTGTTGCCTTTGATCTGTAGAGATAATGGCCGGAAAGGGTGAAGGCCCGGCGATCGGAATAGATCTCGGTACCACCTACTCATGTGTTGGCGTGTGGCAGCACGATCGGGTCGAGATCATCGCAAACGACCAGGGTAATCGGACGACGCCGTCTTATGTTGCCTTTACCGACACCGAGCGGCTGATCGGTGACGCCGCTAAGAACCAGGTTGCTATGAACCCTATCAACACCGTGTTCGGTAAGTATGCTCCACTAGATCTGGATGTTTTGCTGCAGTTGTGTACCTTGTGGTGTCCGTTCAAGTGTTTTAGCTGTTAACAATCTGTTTGTTCGGTACTATAGATGTTAATCTAGGTCATGAGTTGTTAGTACTTCGAACATACAGGTGTTTCGTGGATCTGCGTTATTATTATGGTATAGTGTATAAATTTTGGATTAGGATCATATGATTTACTAGATATGGTTGCTCTCTTTCTTTTCCATTGGATCTGGTTACATCTGTTTATATCACAACCGTTTGTAATTTTCTATCCAGGCGTGGAATTTTTAAAACTTCCATTGAAATTTGTTTGAAGAATTTGAACTCATAGGCAACAACACTAAAGCGAGATTGAAATAATTATTTTAAAACGTTAAAAGAAATCCGATTGTTTGGTGACTTACGATTTAGTTTGCACAAATTTGTCCAAGAGGTTTGCTTTCTCTTTCATAATGACGTGTGTTTGTTTCTACTTTTAGATTTATTCATATACAATAACCATCCATTAAGGCCAATATTTTGTTATAAATTTATAATCTGGTTGAGTTTCTTTATGCTAAATGTTTTATTACACATTTTGCTGGGATGCAATTGTACTTGATTGCTGGTTGATGCCATATGCGATGCTATTATTATTATTTTTCTATATAAGACTAATTTGTTAACATTTTGTTCCATGATATTAAAGGTAGTAACCTTAATTATACGATTTTATAATCCTAAAGGGAACTTTCCGTAATACTTTTTTTCCCCCTTTGAGATGTGGACTTTATTAACATCACGGAAGCGTATTTTAAGAATTTGAACTCATATGCAGTAAATTGTGTACTTGAAAGATATTAAAGTAGATTGTAGATGGGATTGGATTAAACTTCATCATGCTCTTGATGGACTACTTGTTGCTAATTTTTTTAAATGTCTGGTGCTTAGGTTAAACTTAAGTTCTGCCTTTTTTTTCTGCATTTTGTAGTAGTTGAGTAGCTCAATATTTGTCTGTACTTACCCTTCAGATGCAAAGCGTTTGATTGGAAGGCGCTTCAGCGATGCTTCTGTCCAGAGCGATGTCAAGCTTTGGCCTTTCAAGGTCATTGCTGGCCCCGGTGATAAGCCCATGATTGTTGTTAACTACAAAGGAGAGGAGAAGCAGTTTTCAGCTGAAGAGATCTCTTCTATGGTATTAATAAAGATGAAAGAAATTGCTGAAGCCTACTTGGGATCTGTTGTGAAAAATGCTGTTGTCACTGTCCCTGCTTATTTCAATGACTCCCAGCGCCAGGCCACAAAGGATGCCGGTGTAATCTCTGGTCTGAATGTGATGAGGATCATCAATGAGCCCACTGCAGCTGCTATTGCCTATGGTCTCGACAAGAAGGCATCCAATGTGGGTGAGAAAAATGTTCTAATCTTTGATCTTGGTGGCGGTACTTTTGATGTCTCTCTTCTTACAATTGAGGAGGGCATCTTCGAGGTCAAGGCCACTGCTGGTGACACCCATCTTGGAGGTGAGGATTTTGATAACCGCATGGTTAACCACTTCGTGCAAGAGTTCAAGAGGAAGCACAAGAAAGATATCAGCGGAAATCCTAGGTCACTGAGGCGGCTAAGGACCGCGTGTGAGAGGGCAAAGAGGACACTTTCCTCCACTGCACAAACCACCATAGAGATTGATTCCTTGTACGAAGGCATTGATTTCTACTCTACCATCACAAGGGCCAGATTCGAGGAGCTCAACATGGATCTATTTAGGAAGTGTATGGAGCCGGTTGAGAAGTGTTTGAGAGATGCTAAAATGGACAAGAGCACTGTGCATGATGTTGTTCTTGTCGGTGGATCCACTAGAATCCCAAAGGTGCAGCAGTTGTTGCAGGACTTCTTCAATGGTAAGGAACTCTGCAAGAGTATCAATCCTGACGAAGCTGTTGCATATGGTGCTGCTGTTCAGGCTGCTATCCTTAGCGGCGAGGGCAATGAAAAGGTGCAGGACCTTCTTCTGCTGGATGTTACTCCTCTTTCCACTGGGTTGGAGACAGCCGGAGGTGTCATGACCGTGTTGATCCCCAGGAACACCACCATTCCAACAAAGAAAGAGCAAGTCTTCTCTACCTATTCAGACAACCAGCCTGGCGTCTTGATTCAAGTGTACGAGGGCGAGAGAACAAGGACTAGAGACAACAATCTGCTCGGAAAATTTGAACTCTCAGGAATCCCACCTGCTCCTCGTGGTGTCCCTCAGATCACAGTTTGCTTCGACATCGATGCCAATGGTATCTTGAACGTGTCCGCCGAGGACAAGACAACCGGGCAAAAGAACAAGATCACCATCACCAATGACAAGGGCCGGCTCAGCAAGGAGGAGATCGAGAAAATGGTGCAGGAAGCGGAGAAATACAAGTCCGAGGACGAGGAGCACAAGAAGAAAGTGGAGGCGAAGAACTCCTTGGAGAACTACGCTTACAACATGAGAAACACCATTAAGGACGACAAGATCGCATCCAAGCTGCCTGCGGCAGACAAGAAAAAAATCGAGGACGCTATAGAGCAGGCGATCCAATGGCTCGATAGCAATCAATTGGCTGATGCCGATGAGTTCGAAGACAAGATGAAGGAACTCGAGAGCATTTGCAACCCCATCATTGCTAAGATGTACCAGGGTGGTGAAGTGCCCGGTGGAATGGATGAGGACGGACCTTCGGCTGGTGCGAGCGGTGCGGGTCCGAAGATTGAGGAGGTCGATTAAGCTTAGTAGCTCATCATCGTCCTCTGCGTGTGTCGTCTCTTATTTTGCTGCCAGTGATTGCTTTACCGAATCTTCTTTCATGTCGCTATTATATTCGAAACTATTTTGGATTGTTCATGGCCTAGCGGTAACACTATGAATGCTGAACTATTTTTGCCTTTAAAGTAGTATGATTATCTCACTTGCTAGTTTTGGTTCATTGAGATTCTCCTCTTCCTCTTTGTAGCTGTTTCTCATTCGTTTTTTGTTTTCGGAGGATCCTTTTTCCGTCGTAGGAATAGTTTTATGTTTTCAATAAAATCTAGGAATAAATATTTCTTACAATTATAAAAATTCTCCACTCTTTTAAATATAAATTTTCTTCATTACAGAAGTTTATAACAAACGTATGCATTAGATGGCATGAAAGGATGTAGCGGTCTGAACTGATTTAGCAGATATATTGGAATTAGAGGTGTACTCGCCGAACAACTGTCATGTTCTCTCTTCCCTACTTTTGTAGAAAATTGATACGCTCCGTGACAGCCCTTTCGCAATGCGCGTCCACGACTAACTGGCAGGGAGCATTTCAGTTTAGAAATTTCCTAAAAGGCACACATATTCCAAAAGATGTGTGCAGCTTCTTCGTTTTTTCTATCCCTTATGTATGTAACCTCTTTTTCCTAGTCTCTTTACTCTTGTTCTTTTTATCTGTTACATGTAATAACTATTGTGATATCAATTTTTAAACATTACCATCGCTGATGGTGTTAGATTGTGCTGCCACAAGTTTGGTTTGATTTAGATCAGGCTTAATATTATAGCACCCCTAAAGATACTGAAATAAGAAATGAAAAGTATGTTAAACTATTTATAATTTTAAAAATTCACCGGTTCTAAAATTAATTTAGATTCACTAATGGATCAATTTTAAGTTCTACCTGAGACATCTCTAAAAATATTTTAATATTATGCTAACTTTAATAGAGAATCTTTCTGGCACAGATTAACCTTGGTCTGATTTCGTGGTAGTGCAAGTTAGCACTATCTAATGTAATTAAATTGCGTGACATCCTGTGCGTCGACTGTGAAGAGAGAAGTGGGAATAGAGAAAAGAGCCTCGAAATATTCGCGTTTAATTTTCCTTACCCAGTATTTCTAATTTATTTAGTATTATTTTTGGAATTTAATTATCTCCGCGTTCATTATTTTAAGCAACCATGGAAATTGGCTCGTTTCAAGCATCTGAAGAGAAGAGAAGAGAGAGAATCACTGAATCTTGCTCCCCTCTCCCCTTTCGCCGGCGCTCCGACCGATTGATTGGACGCACCGTGGGCTCGGAGAGGCAGGGCGGCGATGGGCCAAGGTGTGAGCTGCGCCAGCTCGAGCAACGAGCACGAGTTCTTCTCCGCAGTCCAAGCCGGTGACTTGACAGCGGTCGACTGCTTCCTGACGGGCGACCCCTCTCTGCTGCTGCGGACCACCATCTACGACCGCATCTCGGCGCTCCACATCGCGGCCGCCAATGGCCGCGTCCAGGTCAGGCTTTTCCTCCTCCTCCTCCGCGCTTATTTTCCGTGCGAGGGTTTTCGGATTTTGATTCGCTTTGGGATTGCAGGTTTTATCTATGCTTCTGTATCGATCTTCGAATCCTGATGTCGTTAATCGAGATAAACAGGTGAAGAATCGTATAAATGAGTGTTCTTTCTTTTGTACTCTTTGATCGGCTGGCAAGATCTCATTCTCAGCGGATCTATTCCTAAAACTAGACTCCGTTGATGATGGCTGCGATGCACGGGAAGATAGAGTGTGTACAAAAGCTTCTTGATTCTGGGGCAAATGTGAGTCGAGTTACTGCTTCTTGTCAAAATTCGTTGCCTTTTTTTTCTTCCAAAGAATCATTTCTAATTATTTCTGCGTGGTTAGATCTTAATGTTTGATTCAGGTTATGGAAGAACGTGCCTGCACTACACTGCTTATTATGGTCACTCAAATTGTTTGCAAGCAATTCTGTCGGCAGCAAAATCGGCACAACTCACTGGTTCTTGGTTAGTCCCCTAAGGACCCACCAGCCATTGTCTTTATTTTGTGGGTCATTTCTCAAGGTGTTAAACTCGTTTATTTCCATGTGCTAATCGATTAGCAGGGGCTTTGCACGATTTGTAAACTTGAGAGATGGAACAGGGGCGACGCCCTTGCACCTCGCTTCCAGCCAAAGATGGTCCAACTGTGTTCATATTCTCTTAGACTCTGGAGCTCTCGTCTGTGCTTCAACTGGCCGGTATTGGTAATTTAATAACTGTTTTCCTTAGCAACCACTGTTTGTTCTTCTTCTTGATCCCAAGTCTGTAGATTGTGACATGGTGTTGTGCTCAAGCGATCCAAAATTTGCAGTTTTCCTGGAAGCACCCCGCTGCACTTGGCAGCTCGTGGGGGAAGTTTGGAGTGCGTCCGAGAATTGCTTGCACGAGGTGCCGATCGGCTCCAAAGGGATGCATCTGGGTAAGGATTTCTTATTGTTTTTGATTCAGGATTATACTTACTTTCGTGATTTATCAATGCGCTTGCGTGCTGGTGAAATGAATCATGACTAAACAATTAGCTAAATTTGTTCAAAATTCAAATGGCCTCCCAAATCCTGATGGTATTCTTGGCATTTTCTCAATATGGCTTTTAGTAAATACAATCCTCATATGCAGTGATCATCGTTGATACTGGAGCGATGCTAAAGGATAATATGTGACTTTGATGCTAAATTAGCTCTAATGATCTCTCCTCTTGATTACATCCTGATATATTTATGTCTTTATTTTATTTTATGGAATTCATAGATCCAGTGTCCATCTTTTGAGAATGGAGATATATTAAACAGATTGGACAAACTGTTAACAAGTGTTTAGTGGATAAATAATCAACAGGCTTGAAGCGAAAGATCTATAGTTTTCTTGCTCATTAACTGCATTAAAATTCTGTCTTTTACAAGACCACAAAGAGATAGTCATGGAAATTTTTTACACATTAGCACATGCATTCATACCTAATTATGACGAAGTGTCAATTAAAATACCTTCTTTGGTATAATTCTTTGGCAATTGAATTTGTAGGAGATTACCGTATGAGGTCGCAATGAGGCTGAGTCATGTAACATGTGCAGCTCTTCTTAACCCATCTGCGGCAGAGCCTCTTGTTTGGCCTTCTTCACTTAAGTTCATTAGTGAACTTGACCTAGAGACCAAAGCTCTCCTAGAGGCAGCTCTGATAGAAGGTAACAGAGAAAGGGAACTAAAGATCCTGAAAGCAACAAAACAATCCTTGACGTTTCCTGCTCATTCAGATACAACATTTGATGATGATATTTCCGAGGTACGATATTTTACCCATGATATTGTTTTGATCTCAATCAATCATCCAGCAATCACTCCTATTATAAGATTCCCTCTACATTTTACTTCTAGGATTGCGAGAAATGTGCTAGACCAACATACTGCGATACTACACTTGCTGTAGTGATTCTAGCTTTGTGTCTAATAGTTCTTGTGTCCATGACCTGTAAACCTCAGTTTCAAACTGATGCATAAGATGACTGCTGAAACACCTCCAAACTGACACATTTAGATTATGCATTTGAGATTTTTTTTAAACCAATTGACTTGATAAGTTGGAAGGATAGAACTGGATTGAACATTTGATGCAATATATTTCAGTCTCATGCTAAGAAGTTTTTTCAGGACCATGATGCTGAGCTATGTTCCATCTGCTTCTACCGAGATTGCAACATGGAGGTCCAGGACTGCAAGCATCAGATGTGTGCTCATTGCATACTTGCCTTGTGCTGCCATGGCAAGCCCAACCCCACAACCTTGTGTTTGCCATCACCTGTCTGTCCCTTTTGCCGCAACAACATTTCAAAGCTGGTAAAAACCATGCCAACACCTCAAAGACCTCAAAGTATAGGAGACCAAAGAGGAGGACCCAAAATAAGTAGTAGCTTCAGAGATATCTCTTCAGCTATGGGATCACTTGGAAAAATAGGAATAACTGATACCAATGACATTGTGGACAAGCTTTAGGTCCATTGCAGTTCAAAATTGCGCAAGCAAGTTGTTCTGAATCAAAAGTAGAAGACCTAATATAGACACCAGTCCAACAACTTTTGGGATCACTTGGAAAAATAGGAATAGCTGATACCGGTGACATTGTCGATAAGATTTAGGCCCACTGCATTTCTAAATTGCGCAAGCAAGTTGTTCTGAATCAAAAGCAGAAGAACTAACATAGACACCAGTCCAACAGCTTTTGGTTGGTAAATGCTATCTTGAGCTACAAGTGATGCCAACTATTTGAAGAACAGAGTTGATGCATTCTTATCGTATAGTGAAAACCAGTACAAGCCATGAGTGTGCTTCAATAGGAACTGATACAATTGGTGATTACGAGTGCACGTCGATTGGGGAATCTTTCAGGTATTTGCTATTATCGTGTTTTTTCTTCCATGCAACTCAGAATGCAGATTCTATTGTATTTTTAATCACTTAAAGCTCCGTCTGGTATGAATGATAGGATAGAATTGGGTTGATTAGAATAGGATAAAAGATAGGATAAATAATCTCTTTGGAGGCCAAGGGATTATGAATCCTATATCTAATCATTCATAGTTCTACTTTTAATCAATTCTACTAAATACTTGATTAATTTTTTTTAAAAAATATAATCACGCATGTCAATCGGAGCCTAAGTTTATTGACAATCGTTGCATGTGTGACTTGTATTCAGTGGGGAGACAAAGCTGACGGTGAAAAAACTCTAAAGATTGCGTCTCTTATTTTGATACAGCCAGCCTGGTCTCTTTGGCAGTATCTGCTCCTATTATTTCTCTTGGTAAAAGAGAACTCTGCATTTTCCTCCCTATTTCTCTGAGTCGCTGCAATTGTGATTCTGTAAATATGCTAGAATTTCTCATAAATAGATTTGGTGTCTATTGTTTCCTTCAATTTTTTTTCCTTTTAATATCATAAATTTGTTTACTTATGATGACCGACTATTCATAATAGAAAAAAATCATAAAAATTAGTGGTCGACGTCCACCAAAGTATCGATCCGATCTAATTGACAGAGACGTGTGGACGAATCACTCACGTTACCCCACCGCCTTGGTTTCCTCGCTCCCAGGATCTCGCCAAGTGGACGGTGGATACCCTCCGAGCTCCTCTATAAAAGATGCCCAATCTCCAGGGCGATCCCCCACCGCCGCCTGCAAAAACAAAGCCTCTAGTTAAATTTTGCAGAGGAGGGAGGATGTCCTGCTGCGGAGGCGTGTGCCCTGGATTGGGAGAGGAGCAGACGACCACCACCACTCAAACCGTGATCATGGGGTCGGCTGGCGCTAATTCAAAGAGGTAAATTCTATTTTTTTTCTTCTTTTTTTTTAGGAGAAAAGAAAAAGATGGAACAAAATGAGTACTGTTTTTAATGGATCCTTTGGAAATGGACGCAGGGAGTTTGAAGAGACGGGTACAGGATCCGAAAACGGATGCAAGTGCGGGTCCAACTGCACCTGCGACCCCTGCAACTGCAAGTGAAAGCCGCTCAAAGCTTTCGAGTTTGGAGAGGGGAGAGAGGTATCGTATTGCGTGTTCGAATGATGCCGAAGAAGAACACTAGTTCTTCTTATTATACAAATAAAGGGCAAACTCTCTCCATCTCTCCTTCTCCTTTGTGTGGTGGTAGTAGTAGTTGTGGTCGATAGATATTTGTGTGTTGAGTGATGTGTGTGTTTACTGGTTACATGTAATATCTGTGGAAATGAAGGGCCTTGGTATCTATCTAATTAACTTGATGTGATCTTGTTTTGTCAGTGTTTCCTGGTGCTATCTGACTTTTGCGTGGATGGGGTAGATATATGTCGACTTCAGTCGTTTTTTAAAATGGATAAGTTTAAACATTTTAAAGAGATGGATCAAGCTCAACTTAAATTTGAACTAATTTAAATTTGAACCAAGCTCTTGTAAAAAATAAATCATGGCAAATTTAAATATTCATTTCAATAGTTTGGAGTTCAATTCAAGCTCGATTAGATGACGAATATGAACATAGTGGGGCCAGTGGTATCGTACTAGAGACGCATAGGATGCCTCTGAAAACTTTCACGTGGGCCCATCTTTCGTGAGGCAGGAGCGTGAAACGTATTCGACGAAATCATCAAACATTATTTATTTATTTTTGACTTTATTTCAAAAGTTTTAGATAATTTCGGCACAATAATTTAATGCTGCGGACGTCCGCTGCCACCGGTGCTTTTTTTCTTTTCTTTTGTTTTTCCTTGGATGTACATAAAATGTTTGTAGATCAAATACTACTGCAACGCTAAAGAAAGATAAAAATTAAATACTTTCAAAAGAGTATAAAATAAAATAATTATAGTAAAAATTATTGCATAGTTCTAGACATCTCTCATGGTCTATTCTTAAGTTAGATTATGTAAAAAAAAATAAATAAAGAGAGAAATTTATAGAAATTTTTTCCAGAAAATACACGTCCATCTAAAATTAATTCCAGTCGCATTATAATAAATTTGTAAACAACTCTGACTAACTGGTATCCGGTGGGGACGAGTATAAAATAAAATAAGAAATATCCAAATGTAATAATCTAGTACATAATGAATTAAAGAAAAATACAAATTACATATATGGATAGCGAGAGCCCATATATGGCAGGCCCATATAATCAGATAAGCTACCGGACTGAGTTCATATAGCAGAAAAAAAAATATAATTATTATTCACATGTTTTTGATTAAAAGAATGCTAAATATTTTCATTTATAGGTACATTACAGAAAAATCCCTAATCACAATTATAACTTCATATGCAGTCCCAAATCATAAAAAATTTTATTTTCACTCTCTCTCTACATGCAAAGTTTTATTTACTTCAACTATTCTCATGCAAATATTGTTACCTAATTACCCTTCATATTGTTTAAGTACAAAAGATCAAAAATGAGTATAATTATTCTTAAAATTAGCACTTTATACTAGAATCGAATATATTTTCAATCAAAATTATCTCTCATATTTTTTAGGTATAAAAAATTTAAAACCGAGTATAATTCCGGCTGAATTCATCATTTTATACTAAAATCGATTATATTTTCTATTAAATTAAATATGATTTTTTTCCTACTTAATATAATTCCTCCTAAATTCAGTACCATTTAAAGAAAATTTAGTATATTTTCATCCAATTGAGTACCATTTAAAGAAAATCGAATATATTTTCTATAAAAATTAACCCTAGGTACAAATAGTGTAAAATGAGTATAATTAATATTAAATTGAGCACTTCAAACTAGAATCAAGTCTATTTTCTATTAAATTGAGCACAATTTTTTTCTTAATATAATTCCTCCTAAATTTATCATCATTTACCATTTAAAGAAAATCCAGTATATTTTTTAACTAATTGAGTACTATTTAAATAAAATCTAGTATATTTTCTATTCAATTGAGGTGAAGAAGAATCATAGTTAATTTGATAGAAAATATACTAAATTATAATTTAACTTACTAAATTTCAGATGAATTATATTAATTTTTAGATTTTTTATATCTAAAAATATCATACATAATTAGGTAAACAGATTTAATTAAGGAGTAGAAAATAAAGATTTTTATAAATAAAATTTATATGTAAAATTTTATTTACCAATGAGATTGTATGTAAATTTTTTCATGCTCTGCTGTTCCTGGTGTGTCGAACGACAAATAAAAGGAAGATCCTTTTGAATTTGAACTTAATATTTAATACATACAACTGGCCGATTTGAGCTCACTATATAAATTTAAAAATTAATAAACTGCACTGGACTAGAAACATAAAAATCATTAGATTGTTAGATTTAAACTTAATATATAAGTTTGAAAATTACTAGATT
>JBBMJZ010413116.1:25760032-25792307 GCA_037833815.1 Zingiber zerumbet | reverse complement strand
AACCCCTTCCCTTATATATCTTTACTCAGCAAATCAAAATTAAGTTATAGAAGACTACTTGGTTGGTGTATACAACCATCAATTCTCCACTGGTGGCTTCTTTCGAATCACCAAATGACTAGAAGCTTCCTTGAGCAAAGAAAGTTGAATACCCTCAATCGGTGCCCTTGTCATGCTGCTGGTAAGGAAATCCTATGGGTCCATTTATCAGGCAAATGTTTGAACCAAATAACTTGAGATTAAGCAGTTACAAGTACTAACTTGAGATTAAGTAGTACATTGATTGCAAATACAACTACTAACTTGAGATTAAGTAGTACAGGCAAATGCTTGAATGAAATAAGTTAATGAGTTATTTTATTTGGGCATTAACTGACAGAATTTGGGATTTTGGTAGCCAAGACGATCTAATCCAAGACACTATAAGTGTTTTGCAAAGAGGTTCTTTGCGTAATGAAACCATCATTGGATCTCACATAGCACTAATTAACAGTGATGCTAAAAGTTAAGAGAGTGGGTCTAGGGTGGGAACATCAAACTTTAGTTTGGAAAAGGCTGCGACAGTGTTATTTAGTCTCACATGGAGAGTTTACAAATTACAAAGGAATATATAAGCCTAGATTATTAAACTACTATCCAGTTGCACATAGCCGCTTAAACATTTGGGCTAGTAGGTTCAACTTAATATGCCAATGGATCATTCTCTTATATGAATATATGTGACATTGATAATGATAAATGATAGAGCTTCCAAGGACACTACTCATTTCCCTGACATTATCTTTCCAGTTCAATCAGCGTAAACACACACTATTATGTGCTACAACATGAGGAACAACGAAAGCAGCTAATGAAGCAAGTAAAAGATCACAGGGTCAACTAGCAGCATATCCTGCAAAAGTTTGGTATTCGACATTGTCTCCTAGAGCAAATTGTTGATTCGTTTCGAGAGAAAAAAAAATGCTTAAAGAATAGGAGGTCACACAAATAGAATGAACTCAGAAAATAGTTCATGCAATTGCTCTGCACAATCATAATCCTAAGCTTGCTTTCATCAGGACCGAATGTTATCAAAGATGCAAAAGGAATCGCACTGTTGCTCGCATCAAAATCCGAACTTTTAATTAACAATCATGGTTTCGCCTAAGCAAGCACAGAAATCGGGTTTCACAACAAAAGGATATATCTTAGGAGAAGAGGGACTCATCGATTTCAATTCTGACAATCTCCCCGTCGTCGAACTTGTCCTTCTTGGGAGGCGAAGGCGGCAGCGGAGCCCGAGGGGGGCCTTTGCCCTTGTTTTTGTCCCGAGGACGCACCTGATCAACAAACACAACCAAGAGATGAATACTTGCGGCGGGAAAGAGGAATAGGAGGAGACAAGAAGTGAGAAATTGGTTACGTTTCCGAAGGAGTGCTTGAACCGCTTCCCCTTCGCAGTCTTCTTGTCTCCTCTGCCACAGTATACTAAACAAGACAGCGATCGCTTCAATATGGATAAGGTAATCAAACAAAATAGAAAAGCAAGCAGATTGGTCGATCTCAACTGTAGAGGGGAGGAGGAACAGGGAGCGCTGTGGAGAGGGTCGCAGAGACCGTGTGGGGAGAGACTGAGAGGCAGGATGAGATACCAGCGAGAGTCTCAGTTTGAGAGATGGAGAGGCGGGAGGCGGCCGCGGGGGTGGGAGCGGCTCCCATCGCCATTCCAAGGGAGAGCGACGCCATCGACAGGTAGCTAGTGAAAGGGGAAGCCGTGGAGTGGATCAGATGGCGTCTCGTAGAATTTATAACGGCCCGTTTAGAAGGTAAGTGAAATATTCCGTGGCCCGACCCACTTAGTTGGGAGCAAATCTAGGGTGTGTTTTGAAAAATGGGATTAAATAATGGAGCGATGTGAAATATTTCTATCGGGAGCAAAAAATTTGAATTAATAGCATTAACAATAATAAATAGGGCAAATCTTGAGACATTCCTGAGTTCGTAGATCACTCATTCTCCTCCCTGCCCAATCACTCTGCTTCTTGATCACCGCCTTCCGACTTCCGTGTCCGGCGCCGACGGGTGGCAGCGGCCTAGAAATCCTACAGTATCTCGTGGTTCGGCTGCTTCGCCGGATTTGTTGCTGATTACCTCCCTGAGTAGCGACCGCTGTGGGGGACTCATCCGGCGTAAATGGGGCTGATCTGGGGCGCCGGAGAAGGCTACCCGCACCCGGGAAATTTCATTCTCGCGTTATTTTTCGCCTTGGGGTCCTTCTTTGCCCGTTTCTTGCTTGACCGCTTCGTTTACAAGGTTCTGATCTCTCTTTCCTTGTTTGTTGAATAGGATTCCTTCGTTACCTGCCTCAAAAAGTGAGATCCATATTGAATAATGAGCATGATAAAGATTGTGTTTACCGCATTTTACCACCTGTTCTTGTTTGAACACAAGAGAGAAAGACCAGAAGCACAGACACAGTCCTTATGTATATAAAGTATCTTCTCGCTTTAGAGCTCGATAATGATTCCGTGGAACATTAGCCAATCTTTTCCTTTAATTTTTCTTTTTATCAGAGCCTAAAAACTCTTGAAGCTCTTGTTTTTTGTTTTCTCTGTCCGTAGTAGATTTCTGTTAGTTTTCTTTATATAGAAGATGATCAATAGCTGACCATGAAAAACATTCGGTATTATGGTATATCTTCTACTGATGGATGATCTTGCTGTGGTATGTTTGAACTATTTAACTGATGAGATGATTGAACTAAACTTTGGACTAGCTGAGACCAAAGACAAACTCGCTTGTTGGAATGTTTAGATCAGGTCAAGTTGGCAGAGCTGCAAATGATGTAGGAACTGGTCAGCAGAGTTGTAAATCATGTGAGGTCGGATTGGTAGAATAGTAAACCAAGTCAGATGAATCAATGGTCAGGTTGGATTGCAAAACTTCTGATAAGACCAGTAGAGAGGTTGATAGGGTCAGGTGTAGAGTCAATACCAATTCAAGACACAGAACAAGCTAGTTTTTCATGATACACTGAGTCACATTCTAGGTATGTGAGACATATTCTTCTTGAAGTAGTTGATTTACATCTTTCACTTCCTTGTCTGTTTTCATCTTTGCGTTTTTCACGAAATCTTTGTATCTTTTTTGTAATTAATCCTCATAGTAGGAAGCACATAGAATTAATGAATACACTGGTTTATGTTTTGTTGTTTCCATAGGCTCCCACATTCATTTGCCCAATAAAACGATGATATTACTTCAATCGACCTCCAAAACTTCTGTCACATGGGAAACTTCATCAATATGACATAGGAATCTATCTTTTTTTTTCCTATTTCTATTGAACAGTTCCTTATTCAGCTGCTGTGCATTCTATTAGTTTTGGATGCACCTTGTTCCTTTACTGCAAACTTCTAATCCATTGAAAAGGCTTACATTTCCATTTTCTGATATGATCTTGGTCTAGACATGTTATGTTTCTGTGACACTATGATTAGTTAGTGAGGTACACTGAGGATAATTCACTTCTTGAATGATAAATCATGAATTTGCAGTTTATTAAACAAAATAGAAAATTTCTGCAATCTTTGGTTTTAAAGAGTAACATACTTAATTGGACATTATTGTCTTTGGTAGACCAAAATATATATGCTTCTCTTCCATAGGTAGACATTAGTTTGGTTAATCATTAGTCATCACTTACCACAATTTTCCTGACATTTCTGAAAATAACAAGTTTTTTTTCTTTTTGTATAATTTGAATTGCTGTCATGATAACAATTGTCATGCTTTGCTTTTCAGCCTTGCGCCCTGAGATTGTTAGGTTATAAAACTGCTCTTATGATGACTGGTGCTGCTAAATGGTCAAAAATTTCAAAGTGTACTGAGTCGATGTGGAAGCTGACCTACTATGCTTCTGTTGAAATATGGGTCCTTTCTATCATCAAGCATGAACCTTGGTCATTGGACACCAAGCAATACTTCGAAGGGTGGCCGAAACAAGAACTGAAGTGAGTAAAAGGAATCTGACTTTCCTTTGCTTCGTTAATTTAAGCTGATTTTGTGTGCTACCCTTGAATTTTGTTACTAATGATGGTTAGATGTACCTCTTTACAACCGCAAGTGACCTTCTGCTGCATCTTGACATAAGTTTTTTTTTAAACTCGGTGAAAGTTCCTCTAGATATGTGACAATCTTGAGATAGCAGTTTATCTCTAGCTAGTTGTCAAAGCACTAGTTTAGAAAGTCTCACCAACTACCAATGAATAGAATAATTAGATCCCAACTTAATTATGAAATTATCAATCTCATAGGACTCAGTTGCCTACACAGTTTATGTTTTAGCCATTTGCAAACTGCAATATGTGCAAATGTGCATCTAAGAAGTTGTTGCTATTAACACTAATGACCTTTACAGCTATAGCATCTCAGCAATAGGCTCCTTCCAACATCTAGAAAAGATGCAAATGACACAGAATTCATCCTCTATCATCATTGTTCATCCATGAAAATGAATATATCTGTGTTCTCTCCCAAAAACTTAACCTGCCTGGGTTTATATAAGTGACAAAATGATCTAACCATGTAATTTGAAATGGAAAAAAGGAAGGTTTCCTGAATTTCAACTGGTTTCACATTGATACTATTCATTGTATGTTTCAAGTGGTCTCCAAAAGTAACTGAACCCACTCACCTCTTTATATGTAATGATGGAATGGGAAATGAGAAAAAAGAGGCATGGTTCTTTTTCTATTTCAACTTGTCTCATATTATTACTCTTCAATGTGCCCATTAGATATATCATATCCACTTGAAAGCAAGTTTTCACATGGGGTTTATTCAAAAACTTGGCATCCATCACAGTACATTTCTTTATGGGATGCATAACTTTCCTTTTATTCACCTGAACTTGCTACTCCTTCGGATACTTCAAATGGTTAATCAGTAACAAACTAATAGGAAAAGCTTTTCCTGAGAGATGCCTAGTCTGACCTCTATTTTGTCTCACAAACATCCTCTTGAGGAGCAATGGAGCTGCTGTAGTAGTGTCTTTAGTTCTACTAGTCCTTGATTACTTGTACTTAGAATATAAGTTAATCTGATAGTTTGTCATTCATAATTCTCAAATTTTCTGCTTTTCTGACTTTCTTCCTTTTATTAGGTCTTCTGTGATGCTATTCTACATGTGTCAATGTGGATTTTACATTTACAGCATTGTTGCTCTCATTGCATGGGAAACTCGCAGAAAAGATTTCTCAATAATGATGTCTCATCACATAGTAACTTCAATTTTGATTGGATTTTCATATATTACCAGGTATCATTTATAAGATTAACTGAGTTTGTTATTCCTTTGATATTCAATACTGTTTTAAATTCTCTGTAGGTGTTGATTTAGTAGTTTCTGAATTTGCTATTCTGTGTTTATACTTGAGTATATTTAATTCCTAGTATAAAGAGATTAAAAGGAGTCAATCTTTGGTAGACATATATTAACTTGCAAATTTCACAAGAAGGAAAGATAATAGAGATGAGCAAGGAATCTTCTCTAGTGATCAAATATTTTGGCAACCAACCAACCATTAGAAAAAGCATGACTCAGAAACAGTTTTTTTTTTTCAATCCGGAAGCATGATTTGTAAGCAAGGTTTAAAAGCAGTCTATGCTGCTGTTTAAGTAGATTTGGAAGGGGACTGTCAGCATATTTTGGATATGTGTTCCCCTTTAGGCGGTAGGGTGCCTACTGGACCTGCATATGCCATGTGTGGTTCATTTGAATCAGGTTAGACTAAACCAAATTGATATAAAATACTAAGTTTTTGATGTGTATAGCATGTAAATGTTAACTGAATTTTTTTTTCTTGTTTGCAAGTGATAGTATATGTAACTTGTGTATATGATCTAATTTATATTGTTAATTAATATTGATTAGATATCTTAATGTATTCTCATTGTATGACTAACATATATATATTTTAAAATGGAATAAGCATTAAACTTAATGACAGTTTGGAATGACTCTGAGAGGAGAGAATGCAAAATACCAAATTAGTTTTTTTTTTTTAATTTTCATCGACACATGAAGACTCTACTTTGTTGCTCTTACCTTTGTGCTATCTCCTTGCTTCATGACTAGGAGATTTTGAATTGCTACGGTTGCATATTTCCTTTTGGTCATGATCATGGCATAATCATAACAGATGAGTATGGCAATTCATAATTTCATGTAATCCTGTGTCTTAGAAATTTGATATGGTCATGATTATCACTAATCACAACAAAAAAAAAGAACTATGCCAATACAATCACATCGCTGTGAGTTGTTTCTTAGAAATTTGATAATTCACATTTCAATCATTATTTTCTGTCTTGATGTCATATTTGATCATGCAGGTTTTTCCGTATTGGGACTATAATTCTTGCCCTTCATGATGCTAGTGATGTTTTTTTAGAAGCAGCCAAGTTGTTCAAATATTCAGAAAAGGAGTTGGCAGCTAGTTGTTCAAATAATTCTTGCCCTTCTGGATCATCAAGTCCTCCAGGTCCATCTCGCCATCAAATTTTTTTCTTTTTTTTGAGTGATTAAAAGACCTACTTTGTCATTGTGCTAATGAATTAGCAGTTGCATTTTCAGCTACGATAGTATCGAAGCCTTGTCATGGATGGCCAATTTCCCGACAATGCTATATTACATATTGAACATGATGCTTCTTACTCTGATTGTCTTTCACATCTACTGGTGGAAACTTATATTTGTAATGATATTAAAACAGCTTGGCAATAGAGGAAAAGTTGGAGAGGACATTCGCTCTGGTAAGTATTTGCCATTGGTAAAATTTTGCATATTCTATAGAATTTAGTAAAAGAGAGGATTAAGTGAGTGATAGTGGGAGGGCTTCCCTGTGGGTGGAATTAGCTCTGTCAACCACCTCAACCTAAGCACCATATTCATTTTCACTAGCCTCGGCCACGCTGTCATCAGCCTCCCCATGTCCGTCTAGCTTAATAAGTCAATAACCACCATCCCCATCTTTGAATCCTATGCCCACCTCTTTGTCCACATATCATGGCTATCAGTCTCTCCACCAATGCTGTATTCCTCTTAGAGGCCATTAGCCTCATGTGTGCCTTCAACTGCTTCATCCCTTTCCTGTTGTCTGTGGTGTTCACCTCTCCCATGGACAAAATTATGTGTGTGTGACACATTCCATCTAACATATTATATGCCAGCATGTTTGTAAAATTTTGCACTTTTTTACATTCTCGAGCAAAATACTGATATCCATCTAATTCTAATTGCAGATTCAGAAGATGAAGACTAATTTTGAGCTCGGATTTTGAAGTGAAAGATGCCATCCCTATCCCAACAAATATGATGCAAACATTTATAGGCACAACTTATATAACCCGAGCTCAAGTACTCACGGATAAGCACCTAAGAACAAATGATAGACAAACATTTACTGGTCTTGAGAGGCAATCTCATTTTTTCAATTTGAAATGGACATGAGGTACATTTTTGCACAACAAATTCATTTCTTGACACAGGCTCTCGGCCACATGGTTGATATCAATGGGGTGTTCTGTCAAACATCTATTTTTTTTTTTTTTTTGTATCGAGAAATATTCATTCATCTAGTAATGGAGTTGTAAATCAGTGTATCTTTGGTTTTCTGTCCCCCATTTTTTAAATCTCACCGTTATTGTTTCTTGTAAAGTAAGAGTTGGGTCCCACATCTGCTTCTGGTTGTGTTAATACGTACGACTTTTTGTAAGCCGATATGTCATGCATTGTGGAACTCCAAGGGAAGTCAATTTTTTGAAAAAAAAAAAAAAGGATTTGATTGATCGTTTAAATGCATTATTCTATTTTTTTTTTAACGCATTGACATATAAGTCAATTGTCTAAGCTTGTCGGTGCTCTTTAACTAATATCTTCTTTATGGATAGAAAAAAATTAAGATGCTAAAGTGAAAAGTGTTTCATTACTTCTTTAATGTTACTTTGATGATCTTTCTGTAAAGTAACATGATGTTGAGATGCTTTTTTTAAAAAAAAGCGCAGGTATCTAAGTTTTTATATCCTTCCTTCATCTCCACGATTCCCAGTTGATTACAAGTTGTCAGTTTTATTACAATAGGATTAGGGATTAATTTTTACAGATTTTCAGGAAAAAAAATCTCTTTCACTCTCTATAAGTTTAGTAGTTGACTTTTTGATTTACTTTTCTTCACTCAATTTAAAGATGGATTATGAGGGACGTGTAATTATTTTTTATTATAATTAGTTATATCTTACAGTAGTTAAACTGCTTGCTTTCTAAACATTGCTATTGGCGTTTAGAAAGCAAGCAGGCTATGTCTATAGTCCAATAGCAATGTCGATATTTTGGTAGGTAGGCCTGATTTGGTGTGGGGTCAAATCAGCAGGTCTTTTTCACTAAGAGAGAAAAAAAAATCATCCTTTTTATTAATCGAAGTAGTTAACACTCCAATCAGCCCATCAATTTTGGAATGTCCAATGAATTCTTGTTCGAACATAATATAATATATACAGTAGGTAAGTATACACTATATATAGTAATATTTATTATATGCTACACATAGTTATTTTTATGTAGTAACGAAAATAATATATTAACAAAAGATCTAATTATTAATTATATTTTAGTCCTTATAAAATAATTAGATCGTAAAGCAATTGTATTATTTTATATTTTTTGGGGCTGTTCGCATAGGTAAGTTGTTCTCGGTTCACCTCCCTAGATAGTTTGTCATTGACTTTTATTATTCTTAAGTATTTAATTATATGAAAACGACCCTTTGCCTTCTCGCTTTGCTTCCGTGTCAAACTCCACCTTCCCACTTAAATATTTAGGCTCCTTTAACCAAAACCCCGTACCCACCAACCTCGCCCCTTTCAGGCCAGGCCAGGCCAGGAGGAGGAGCAGCGCCGTCCTCCTCCTCTGTCCGGCATCGACATGGATCCGGAGGATCGACGCATTGGGCGGCGTCGCCGCCTCATCGCCGCTCTCTTCTTGCTCTCCCTGGTGGCCTCCGCCCATTGTCTGGACGCCGGACGAACGATCAAGAAGAAGAAGAAGAAGCACGAGATCAAGGGACCAATCAAAACCCTAGTGATCCTCGTGATGGAGGGCCGGTCATTCGATCACATGCTCGGCTGGATCCGTGCCAACGGCGGCCGCGAGTCCAATCGCCTCAACGCCTCCGAGGTCTTCGGCCCCTCTCACGTTGACTCCCATCCTGGACACTCCTTCCAGACCATCGGCGAGCAGATGTTCGGCTCCGAGGACACTTCCTCTGTGCCCGCCCCCATGGTCGGATTCGCCCAGCCAGCCCAAAGCATGGACGATGGCATGGCCTCCACCCTCATGCGCGGGTTTACCCCCGAGGACGTCCCCGTCTACGCCGCCCTCTCCGAGGAGTTCGCGGTGTTCGACCGGTGGTTTGCCTCCGTGCCGGCCTCTTCCCAGCCCAACCGCTTCTTCGTCCACTCTGCCACCTCGCACGGCGCCTTCAGTAACGTCCGCCGCGACCTCGTCCAGGGATTCCCTCAGAAGACCATCTTCGATTCCCTCGACGATGAGGGCCTCAGCTTCGGCGTCTACTACCAGAGCATCCCATCTGTGTTCTTCTTCAAGAGCCTGCGAAAGCTCAAGCATCTCGTCAAGTTTCACAGATTCAAGCCCGCCTTCAAGGAGCACGCGATGTTCGGCCGGCTGCCCAACTACGTCGTTATCGAGCAGCACTATTTCGATGCCAAGCTGTCACCAGCCATTGACGACCACCCTTCCCATGACGTAGTCAGAGGGCAACGGCTCGTGAAAGAGGTCTACGAGGTTCTCCGGGCGAGCCCGCAGTGGAATGAGACGGCCCTGCTCATCACCTACGATAAGCATGGTGGATTCTACGACCATGTGTCTACCCCTGCCACGGGAGTGCCTAACCCGGACGGCATCATTGGCCCTGACCCGTTCTACTTTAAATTTGGCAGGTTGGGAGTCAGAGTTCCTACCATCCTCGTCTCACCGTGGATCAACAAACGAACAGGTAAGGTGGCCTTCAAGATTTTTTTATTACTTGATCCTGATATCTATACTGACCATATCTCGTTTCATGATTTCCAAATACAAAATGAATAATTTGTGGATATGATTTTAAGATAAAAAAAAAAGACTGATGAAACGATGTAGTTTTGAAACTTGAGATAGATGAGAAAACAAGAACCTGAAATCGCTCTAGATGTACCGAGATGGATCCTTGCTGTAGTGCTGATTGAGCATTGTCTCATTTGCCCCAAACACAATTGTGAACATTGTTCGTGTGTCTGATGAACTCTTAGAGGAAGACTTTTCTTTCCGCAGCATTTGAGCACCAAACATCAGAATAAAAGTAAATAAAATTTCTGAGAGGCGACAAGGGAAGCGAGATGAATGCTATGTATTTTTGGATGTCTAAACGAGTTGCTAAAAGATCTCAAGTTGCAACCTACAGACTTAGCATACTTCAAACACATTTGACCCAATAGCCACCAAGAAAAGCATTAAATTATCCCATGAAGACCAATGAAAATGATAGCTCTAAGCATACTCACATTCAAGCATTAGCATTTTCCTATTTCCAACATGTGCTTAGGGGTTAAAAAAGTCTAGATACTACCTGCTATCCATCTAGACCTTGTTACTATTCACATGTTTGCTTAGGAAACTCAATTTTTCTATATAGACAAGTGTGTAATCACAAAACATGAATATATGACTACTATTTGATGTCTGAAGAACCTTTTGTTTCTTGTAATTCTTTCTAATTAACCACTTTGGTGCCATTCAACTTTGATTTTCTTGAGTTACAATACTATGTAACAAGTAGCTCATATTAGGGCATCGGTTATGCATAATTTAAATGATATTGATCAAGCATAAAGCCCATGCATGTGGCAAGTTCATCAGTTATCTCGCGATTACTTCCTTGCTAGATTGTCAAAACATTATGCTTATTTTTTATTTTATTTTTGTAATTCTTCAGGTGATTTAGAGATCACTAATACTATAAAGTGAAGAAATGATATTCTATAGCTGTAATTTGGTCTTACTTATAAACTTCCTATTCAATCAGATGAATTGGCACGGTTTTGAGTAAACATTTTCTGCAACCTGATATGATGTGAAGTTTTGACAACTGAAGGGAGATAAAATAAGATGAATGCTTCCGCTGCTGTTTGGTTTAAACATGTTCATGCAGCGGTAGTAGATTGTCAAAACCAACCAATCAAGCATTTTGGATTGATTGACACTTGATTGGTCTATATCTCTAGTCCAAAATGCTTAAGCTAAGGTAGTAGATTTATCTAGGCTACATGAACATGTAGTATCTCAGAACCAATCAGCAATCTCCAATATGGAACTGAATTGTGGCATAATGATTTCTTCACTCTAGTCTATTTTCATTGAGGGATGAGAGGAAATAAAACTCCAGTGTCCTTGCTTACCTCTGTCAAAACCGTGGGTAGGGTTTATCATCTTCATATAAAGGTCCCATTCTAATTCATCTCAATAACATTCCTAGTCATTAATAGTTGAGGCCTGTGGTTGTTCAACCAACACAGCCTCTTTGTGGTTGGATGATTTTGCCAAGCTTGGTAGGTCCTATGAAGAAATATGTCCAAAATGTGAAGTCTATGTTAATGGTGGTACAATTATCTAGTTCTTATTAGTTGATACATATAAACACTGACTGAATCTAATGTGGGACTTAATCAAGGTCTTATAAGCATAGTGACATTTATGTGGCCCTACTAGACTACATTATTTTGCCGGCAAGTACAACATATTGTATGAAATAACAAATATTCTTGAAGGTTCAGTGATTTTAATTCTTCTGGTATACAAAATCTATAGTCTACCCACAAAATTTGGCTAGTTACAGAGCTTAATCAAGCAGATGTTATGGCCAATAAAAAGGTTGAGGATCTTTTCAATGTTCAGCGAGCCAACATCGCTCCTCAAGCTGCTTATTAGTTCTCATCCCCTAAGCAATGGAATTTTTGGTTAGGCTTGTTATGCAAAGTGCATTGAAAAGTGGAGTATCTGTAATAGTATAAGTTCAAGATGAGTTCTTTGCTCCCTTTATCGAATTGATATTTGTTGGAACAGAATGCAACATTGTTTGAGCTTGTGTGAAGCATTTTATTAGCAGTGTTTTTTTTTCAGAAACTTGTACATCCTACTCATCTTCTTCCAAAGCTCACACTTTTCTCAATCTGAAATGTTGAATGTGATTCATGTTCCCGTGCAGTAATCCATGAACCTAAAGGACCAAAGCAAGATTCACAGTTTGAGCATTCTTCTGTTCCAGCCACGGTAAAGAAATTATTCAACCTGAAATCAAATTATCTTACAAAGAGAGATGCTTGGGCTGGGTCATTCGAGAGCTACTTCTACCTGAGGAAGACACCCCGAACGGACTGTCCAGGTATTCATTTTATTTGTCTTGCTTTATTTTCCCCATTTAATGTTCCGTTTTGAGTTCAGTATAGTTGAAGTTGGTCATCCATTTAATGTCACAGCTGAACTCGTCTCACTTCGCAGCTAATGTTTATCTCTCAAATTCAGAAAAACTCCCTAAAGTGAATCCCTTGCGGCCATCGGGACGGATAGAAGACAAAGTCCTCTCAAAATTCCAGCTTGAGCTAATCCAACTCGCATCTCAGCTCAACGGAGACCATGCCCTCAACACTTACCCAGCCATCGGTAAAGGCATGACTATGGCCCAGGCAAACCAGTACACTGGCGATGCAGTCGCAAGGTTCCTAGAAGCCGGATGGGCGGCTCTAAGGGCTGGAGCTAATGATTCAGCCGTCGTCACAATGCGGCCGGCATTAACCAGCCGGACTTGTAGGTACTATTCCAGTTCTTCAGCACAAAGTTGCTGATTTTATGACAAAATAGATACACCCATACTGTAGGCAGGATATAGTTGTCTCATAATAAATAGTAATTTTTGCATCATGTGAATCAGATGATCTTTGTAATCATTAAGTTTGAAAATAAAAAAAAAAAAAATCTTTTTCTATCATATTCTTAGAATCCATCCATGTATAGATAGATACAAAGGACTGTTCAATATAGAACAGAAGAGGTGCGGTGGTAAGAGATGTGATGGATTCAAATCTCATTATATTTGGGGAGTTTGTGCGAGGTGGGACGGACTCAAATCTCATCCCAGGGACGTTATACACCCCAATTTAGTCGACCCGCCTCCTCGAGCAGTCTGGGAGCCGTCAGCTTGCGGCACCCAGCCACCAGCAGGCCAAGCAACAGCAAGCGATCGCTTGCCTCCCTCCCCCCGAGCGCCGCCGCAGCGGGTGGTGCCGGCTTCTTCAGTTGTTGGCGCTCGTGGTGGGCCTTGAGGAGGAGCTTGCAGCGCGGGCGACGCCAAGGAGAATAGTGCGGTTCAAGCAGGTCTAGCCGCGGTCAGTGAGATCCGACGGAGGAGTCGGTGGCCTCCTTGACGGTCCGAGACACGCCGGGAAGCGCGGCTCCAGCAGGTCTAGCCGCGGTCGGTGAGGGCGACGGAGGAGTCGGTGCCCTCCTTGACGGCCAGAACCACGCAGGGAAGCCGGAGATAGAAGGGGAAGACGAGTGCTTAAAGTGCCTAGATGATTAAAGTATCACAGTCCTGGCGACGAACGAGGTTGGTTTTTATGGATCCTTTTTCCATTATAACAAGCATATAGTAAAATAAATTTGTTACTTCCATTACCGAGCAATTGAATATAAAGCACCTATTTTAAATTTTATATAATTCTTTTAATTGTTTATTAATACATGAAAAGTATTTTAAAAAACTAAACAATAGAGTATCCACCTTTAATTCCGGCTTTTATTTCGATGATTTGCTTGCTACTAAAACCTCTTCCTTTTCAAATCTAAAATAACTTCGCTTGATAACTTAGAAATAAGAATTCAAAAAATTCAAAAATGATGTAGACTTAATTTTGAAGTTTCATTAAGCTAGTATATTTTCCAACCTAACTTTATCATCCATTAACTTATTAAATTGATTAAGAATTTTAATCAATCAATATATAAATAGTTCAATCTATATAATTAATTATATGTATATGTGCATTTGATTTATAATAATTACCTTTTAATTATTTGTTTACAATTAAATCTTATTTATTCATTTTTTTTAATTGATTGTATAGTGTGTTATGGTTGTAAACGTATTTTTCTTATTTAAAATCTAACCATTACAACTTTCTCTATTAAACCTTTCCCTTTTCTTCCAGTTAAGATCCTCTGTCCCCAAAATGATGTGTCCCCATGTTTCCTCACCGATCGGACGGTCATAATAACCTCGTGATGTGCACTGCATCCTTGAGATATGATTTAAATCGTCCGATAGATGAGGGGACATGGGGATATACCATTTGCGGGACAGAGGACCTCAACTCCTTTTCTTCTTGTTTCCCTTTTCTCCTCCGACACGTTCTTACGGCTAGGTAAATCTGAAGAGACGGACTAGCACAAGACCACATCGAAGCTCGAGGAACGACCGGATGAATAGGTGTCAGGTTGGGGATGAATTGGAGATGGCGGACTAGTAGAACCACATACGCGTACGCTTCCCTTGAAGCTTTGAGAAAGAAGCGAGATTAGCTAGTTGGAGGAGTTCTTATGACTGGAATTGAGGTGTTGGATTATAAACGGGAGTGACTGTTAGACGTTGAGGAGATGAAAGGGCATCGTTTTCCCGTCATCTCCCTCCTTGCTGCACAACGTCAAGGAGATGAAGAGACGTCTTTTCCTTTTTGTCTTCCTTAATCTTCTTATAAATGGCGCCCAAGCCATAAGAAAAATAAAACGAGCTGAAGGATTGGAGGTGATCAGAGAGGCAAAGCAGAATATCATGGGATTTGGCTCGTGAATTTTGAAGTACTTTCTGGTTACCTGTGATCGTGCTTCCGACAACGACAGTCTCTTGGTCAACCAGTGTCTTCTTTTACGATTTCTTTAAGAGATCACGGTAAGTGATTACAGTTTGATTTCATTTTTATTTCATGCTTTCAAAGATACAACAGTGACAATGTGGATGGTGGTGTTATCACAAAGGATTAAAGTAGCTGCTCACATTGGGCATGTGCTAGCTCTTGACCAAAGGGACATTCTTTTATCTCTCCCACCAACATTCAAGTCGTATTTTTAGAAAATCTAATTCGGAAGTAATTACTATCAAGGAGGATCTAAGATTTTTATAATTATTTTTAATAATTTGTTTTATTTAAAATATTTTTTATTTTAGGTATTTAAGATAATTTATATATTTTTTTAATTTTTTATCTGTTTAATGGAATTGTAAGTTCCTTTCCTTTCTCTACTAGTTAGGAATTTTTTCCTTTTCTGCACGTCTTAAGATCTATAGTTTATATAAATATTTATTTAGTGGTAAGAGAATTTAATTCTTAAATATTAAATAAACTTTATTTTTTGAAAAATTTAGAGGACTCTTCTTATCTTCTATTCAATTTCTATTCCTCATCCTCCTACAAGATAATAGTTATTCTATTCAGTATCAATTAATATTAGAACTAGTAAGTTTCAATTTAAGGAAGTAATTGTCAGATCTAATGAAAGATCATTATGATGATGATGCTCATGATCATGCCAGAACTTAAGATAATAAACTTAGATTTTACTAAAAGCCAAACACTTAAAGATACACTGTTTTTGAATCTATTATTATTATTAGGTGACTTAGATTTTTTTAGTTTAAATAAAAAATTTAATTACAAAATTAAGAATCAGATTTTTATCAATTTTTGGGGACCCTATTAATATCTATCTACCAAAATACATATTTATTGCAAGGCTAGAAGTTTTATCATTAAAGATGTCCTTAGTGAATTTATATCTTTTAATGCGATAGATAATATGATAAAAATAAATGCACATCACATTATCATCATCAACTCATTTCTATTTGATTTTTTTTTTCCAGAAATATGAGGACGTTTTGACTCAATTGTCCCTCACGTGATCCCTCGCCTTCCGTGTGGATATTTTTTTTTTTTAATTAATTAACAATGAAATAGACATCAACCAAAATATCAATTGTCTAACCCAAATTAAAAAAAAAACGTTAAATAAATAAAGGATTGGATTTAATCAAACACGATCCTCCCTCCCCAGTGGCCACTACTCGGGACTATTCGTCGGCCGCCCATTCTCGTCCATCCGATCTCAAATCCGACGGCGACAATAAACTCCTCTCTCCTGCCGACATCGAAAGATGTGCCACGTTCAGAGGGCCCTGTGCAGAGCCGAATGTGGATAATTATCTCCGTCAATCTTTCCCCCACACGTCGTTCGTCGATTGCAAAAAGTTACGAGCCGAGTCACGACCTCTTTGGGTGCCCGCTGCGTCGGAAACGCGTCTTAAGTCGTGGCTCGAAGGATCGATTTCCGTTAATTCCCACCGCCGCCTGCGTCTTCTCCTTCTCCACTACTCTTCAATTGTTCCTGCGGTTACGACTTCGTCTTCCTGCTGTAGTGCGCTCGTGGCTGCTGACTTCGTCGAATTCGATCGGTCGCTGGGATCTCGAGGGTTCTGCCTTGGCGGAGGGGGGGTAGGGGAATCGTGGAGGATTGATGTAGGCCGGAGAGAGCGTCGATCGGGCGATAGAGGCGGGAGGATGGACATAACGGAGGTCTCGATCTTGCATCACATCGCGTTGATTCTGTTGCTGCTCTGCGGTCTCGTGCGGTTGGGTTGGGCTCACCCGGTCGTCTTCCTCGTGTCGTTCTTCTACCTCTGCGCGGTAAGGAAACTAGGAATTGATCAGTGGTTGGGATGGTTCTTCTTTCCCGGTCATCTTCTTTCTTTTGTATTTCCTTTTAGTTTCTGTTCGTGAAATTCAAGTTATTGATCGGCGATTTCTAGTTTATGAAAGTGGTTTATTTTGTGAAATTAAATGGAATTCATTTTTGGTGAACTATTTAATTTGGTTGCGCTCTTGGTACTTTTAAAAGGAAAATTTTCTGAAATTTGTTTCCGAAATTGTTCGAGTTTAGGGTGGAAGCCTAAACTGGGTAATTTCAGTGAATTAATCCCCAAAGTGTTCATTTTTGCAATTTGAAGATGAATGGTCGATGCGCTTTGAAGTAAAATTATACATCTGAATCTATGTCTATTTATCTGAACTTTGACTTGGGATTTGAGGAATCGCGAGCTTTCAAAATAACCAAGTTGTTTGTTTAGCTACTGAAAATTTGAAATTGGAAGATTCATGCTGTATTATATTTTATGGATACCGTGTTGCATCAAACATCTGTGTTTAATTGACTTGGTACGCCAAGATCGCTGATTGAAAGTCAAAAAAAGTGGAGTATAATTCATTATTTTTTCATTTTAGTATTTTGGGTTCTTGAATTATGCGCTGTCATCCTTTTCTTTTGCTTCTTCAAAATATTATTTTTTTGAATATTTTGAAAATCTCCTAACGTCTCCATCATTTTGACACTTCTTCCTACTATTGCAGGTCAATGCTCGCTATACCTTGAGACTGCAGAAACGTTTACAATTCGAAGAAAGAAAATATGCCAATCAGCGAAGAGTATGCATGATGATATATTTCTTTTTCTTTTTTTTCCTCTCCATTCTGTTAGAACTATTGATGCTTTTCCCCTAAAAAAATGCTAAAAGCATATTTTCTCTTTTGTCTCGTCGATCATTCCTGCTGGTACTTTTTTTTAAAAAAAATACCATTAATGTATTGATTTTCTTTTTCCATTTGTTGGTGTGTCAGCTTCTCTCTGATACAGAATCAGTTAGGTGGTTGAATTATGCTGTCGAGAAGATATGGCCAATCTGCATGGAACAAATTGCATCCCAGCAATTCCTCTTGCCTATCATACCCTGGTTTCTAGACAAGTTCAAGCCCTTTGCAGCTGTATGGACTTCAATCTGTATTTTTCTATGATTGTGAACTCTGTTATTTACCAAGTAACACTTGTCCCTCTGACATATTCTGGCTATATTGTGAGCTTTAGCAGCATGATGAGGATGTGATATTTTCCATGAGAGTCATGTGGCTAATATTTACAAATAAATCAAATTTTTTATTTACCAAACAATTCAGTAAATTTGTATTTGTTGCACTTTTGGTAACTTTAGGGTATATCCTTCTGTAATCTACATAATTATTGTTCTGTCTTTGGTTGGCAGAAGAAGGCAGTTATGCAGCATCTTTACTTGGGTAGGGCCCCGCCTATGTTCACGGATATTAGAGTTCTTCGAGAATCAGTAGATGATGATCACTTGGTGCACATTACTGTTCTTACTTTTTCATTATTTTGACAGATATAATATGATGCTGCGGTTATTTTATTGAGGTCTTAGTTGTGGCCATTAATACAGGTTCTGGAGTTAGGGATGAACTTTCTTTCATCAGATGACATGAGTGCAAAACTTGCAGTACAACTAAGGAAAAGGCTGGGATTTGGCATAACAGCAATGATGCATATAACAGGCATGCATGTAGAGGGAAAGGTACACAGATCAATCTTCATTTCTTCCTAGTAAAGGTAGCTTTGCTGGCTATGCCAATCCGGATATCTGGTCATTGGGATTGTTATGATATTTCATGGGAATTGTTTACACATTTCCTTAGTAAGTTTATTTAGTCTGTTTTACTTGAAGCTCAAATTTCATGGGATATTGGTTTGAACAACTTATTGAACTCGCTTGATACTGATATACAAAGTGGTACAGTGAACTGGAAAAGCAGATTTCATCTAATAGCAAATAGAAGGAAAAAAAAAAGAGCACTACCAGAGCTAAGTAATATTAGGTGTTGTCTTGGACTGAAAATTTATTATTTAGTATTTACTGATCTGTCCAAATCACTACCAAAAATATGGATTTTTCTTCTTGGAAGAAAAAGCAAATTAATTAAAAACCACTTAACAAGAAATTCAACAATTTCTCATCATGGGCTTTCAGTATATTTTCTTAATAGAAGAAAATATTACATTTTTGTATTTGCCTGAAAGGAAAAATAGAACTTCCTTTTCCATTTCAGATCACAACTACAAGCCATGAGTCTCAACTATTTGGGATCCCCTCAGTTTTAAAACAATTATGTTTTCCTTCATATTAAACATCACTTTTTTCCCCATTGTAACTAATGAATCTATCTTGAACATGTTAAAGGGTAGTCAATTATTTCAAATGAACATATATTTTTGTTTTTGGTTTTAGAAATGCATCTATAATGACAATTCTTACTATTGATTTTTTAGAGAGATAAAAGAAATAGGTTATGAGGAAATAGGAAAGAAAATTTATCTGAGCCATTATCTTTTGACATAAATTTCAATTTTTTCTGTAGATTCTTGTAGGAGTCAAATTTCTTCGGCAATGGCCATTTATTGGGCGAGTTAGGATATGCTTTGCAGAGCCCCCATACTTCCAGATGACTGTAAAACCCATATTCGGGCATGGACTAGATGTCACTGAAATGCCTGGGATTTCAGGGTGGCTGGTAAGTATTGTAGTTAACTTTACTCTCAAGTTGTCTCAGGTCCACTAAGCACTCCTCCCTACTAATACTTCCATTTGTTGCATTTGTAGGACAAACTGCTTGATGTTGCATTTGGGCAGACATTGGTTGAGGTTAGTGAGTTTGTTCATCGTCTCTCTCTCTCTCTCTCTATATATATATATATAGTTTGTTCAATCAGTAATATACTAATTTTTCATTTCAAATAGATATGTTAGCTAAATGATAACGCATGATCTTGAGAAAGTAGATCATCAATGAGTGAATAATATTTATATTAGACCCTTGATGCTTTATGTTGTTCTGACATGTTTACCTATCAGGATTTTTGATAACAATACAGACAAACGAATCACAGTTTGTTTATTTGTAGTGAATGACACCATTGTCAGTTGGTTGGTACTTCAAAATTTTATTAGTGGGTGAAAATTTGATACATTTATTTTGGGTTATTTGTTAATTTGACACTGAAGAAAATTTAGAATTGTATTCACTTCATTTTGTGATTTCTAGTTTCATGATTGTTTATTGTTCTGCTGATCTTCATAACCAAGAAGCAATTGGAAATGAGAATACAACCAAGTACACAAGTTATTATAAGAGCTTTAATTGGCTTGTCCTGGGACCTTAATTATCCAAGATAGTTTTAATGAACTACTGATTTCTGTTTGCCTTTATAATTATTGTCAATATTGCTTCACAGCCAAACATGCTGGTTGTTGATGTGGAGAAATTTGTTTGTGCCACTGAAGGTAAAGGGTGTCTATTCATCTTTTATTTATCAAGTTAAATCAACCCTCATTTTAGTTTATTGCATTGTGTTTTGCTAGTTATAACATCGATGGTTAGTTTTCTATTCTTTCTATCTCCCAAAGGCAAAGTTTGTCATTTTACTCTACGATATTCTTAAAGGTTTATGATGTGACTTGTAATCATGTTTTAGATGTGGTCTGCATAACAGAGAAGTTGTGTGATGTTATGTATACTCTCCCCCAAGATAAGTCAACCTATCAGCTACTTTTTTAATACGTACTAATGGTAGCTAGCATAGTGAAAAATAATATAGTTGGTTCTCTATTTATGAAATTAGACTGGTCTTTAATGGGAGATAGTGCGGACCCTTGAAATTCCAGCAATTTATTCAGATGTTGGTGATATCATTTGAAAGCAAAGTCAAATAAGACCAGTGTACTACCAATCAGCTAGACTTGTATGGTTGAATATTTTTTCTTTGGATTATGATTATTATGTCCAAGTTAGAGGGATAAATCATAGTTCGATATTAGGTTATTCCTGTTAATAGAGGCATGCAAATTGGAAATGGGAAAAGAGAATGTTTGGTATATTTATGGGAGCTGGAGCTTACAAGAAATTTGATTGTGTCCATAGGAACTTATTTTCCCATGCTTACATACTGAGTGAGGCTTATCCCTATTATTTTTTTTCATGGATGATATGATCAGTGCTCGCAATAAGCTGCCACATTTGGTTAGACTTTGCTGTCAAATATTATAAATTTTCAGATGAGTTGACTTTAGAACAAGGAGCACAGAGGGAATCTGAATTTTAGTGGATCAGAAAATTTGGCAGTGGAAATGCATTTACATGATTTTCCATATTGCAAGTGTATACAAATCCATTATCCATCTAACTGATGAACAAATGGAGCTATCTTTTTATAGTCATTAATAAAATTTCATGAACTTTATTTTCGAGTGTTACTTACATACTTTCTCTTGTCCCATCTGTGGGTGTTAAGTAGAAAGCAGCTGAAAATACCTTGTAAATTGCATTTACTGTTATGTTTTATTCTCATAGACACACCACTGTCAGAATGACTAATATCTAACCAATTTATAAGGAGTTGAGGAGTCATCTAAGCATGTAAGATGTGAATAACAATAATACAAATCAATACTATCTCCCAACTAAGATTTAATAAAATGTAATATCACTTTGTTCTAGTTTCCTTTTTTCATATTTTTAATTCTAGTTGATCTTGGCTGTGAACATCTTTTTGATTATTTCATGCTTCTTACTTATTACTGTTATATTTTCGGTTTCACATACTTATTTTATCATGACTAACTGAAACTTGACCAAATCCATATTCATGTTTAACTAAACTTAACAGATGCATAAGTAACAACTATCTCTGATTTGAAGTGTTCTCAATAATTTGTTAATAATGATTTCATGTTGTTCTTGTCCGTCTAGAAGGGAGATATTTTTCAGTTATCTTAATTTGTTTCACATTAAGCAATATGTTAAACCATATTTTCTTGGAAATCTTAGAAGAATGGTTTACTGTGAAAGAAAAGCATCCTATTGGATATGTGAAATTGGAGATGTTAGAGGGTGCGGATATGAAACCAGCTGACCTGAACGGTGGGTTGCTTCTACCCTTGCTCCTTGATATAATTAGTTTTATGATTTATCGTCATTTTAGAAATTATCTCATCCTGTTACAAAACTGGTGCAGGACTTTCTGATCCATATGTCAAAGGAAAACTTGGTCCTTACAAATTCCAAACAAAAATTCAAAGGAAAACATTGTCCCCAAAGTGGCAGGAAGAGTTTAAGATCCCCATCAGTTCATGGGAGTCGCAAAATTTACTTAGCCTTCAAGTTCGTGACAAGGATACCATTTTCGACGACATGCTTGGGTTTGTAAAGAATTTAAGATATTATTGATAGTGTTTTTTTTTTTGTGATATGACAGATCTCTTATTTTTGCTGGGAAAGACACTTTTGAAGCTCTGATCCATATCAGTTATTGTTAGATGAAGCAATAGCTGACCACAAAAACATACTGTCGCTTAGGACTTTCACTTATTTTTCATGCTGCATATCATTGTTTTCTGATTTTCAGATGGCAAAAACAAATGTATCAAGAAGTTGAATTCATACGTTTGCTTGTTTTGCCTATGCAGTTGTGTTGCAATTTACTATAATTTACTTTTTATGTGCTATGCAGAAATTGTTCAGTAAGCATCAACGAGTTGAGGGGTGGACAAAGGCATGATATGTGGTTGGCACTGCAGAATATCAAAATGGGTAGGATCCACTTAGCAATAACAGTGATTGAAGAAGATTTACAAAAGGTAAGCTCTCTCTGCTGCTCATGATCCTTGTGGATAACGGAGCTGATAATCTTAGCTCGAATCTGAAACTTTACAGGAGAATAAAAATCTCAGTGACAATGAAATATCTAAAGATACAGAACAAGCGCCAAGCAAAGCAGCAGATGAGAACGCTGAAAATATTGGTGACGGAGAACATCCTAAAATGGCTGATGACTTTGAGGCCATCGATGTTCAGGGGCAAGAAAAGACAGGGGTTTGGGTGCACCGTCCAGGTACCGACGTTTGCCAAAAATGGAAGCCACGAAAAGGGCGTGCGAGGCAACCTGATACCAAAGTCCTTCGGCAAGAGATCACAAGCAATAAAAGCCCAACTTCATCACCATCCTCTGGGTCTCATGATAGTGACTCTGATAGCGATGCAGCCACTGATGGAAAGAAGGTTCGTCTTAAAGGGATCAGGAAGGGCCTGCACAAGTTGGGCTCAATGTTCCACCGAAGTCCAAAGCAAAGTTCTAAAGACGATCAAAAGGATGCTTCTTGCGCACCTACCACTCCACATGTTAATATACCCCCATCCGGGGAGAAGCGGACTTCGGTGAAGATTGTGATGTCGGACAAATACGATGAAAAGAGTCTAGAGCTAGGAGGAGGCAGCTCCAAGATGGATGAGGTAGAAAGCCCGGGAAAAAGTAGCAGTGTTCAAACTCCTAAGAACCTCATGAGCAAGAGTTTTAAGAGCATGCTTAGTAGGAAGGATTCCAGCAGTCTCCGGGTATCGGGAGTCGAAGACGATGATGCTTTGGTGGATGATCACCTTGTAATTCCTGGATCGCCGATAAACAATAACCAAAGCACAGATAAAGATTTTGTGAATGCCAATGCCAATGCTGCAGAAGAGCGATCTGTTCAAACAAGATAGGATGGTAATGTGTTCTGTACGTGTTGATTTTGCCAATGTACGTGTTGTATATTGTTCAGTGATAGAGTTTGTGAGTTGTCAGTCAGATAATAATCGTTGAAAGAGTCTTTGTATCATTGTTCTTTTTCTGTTTGTGTATTCTGTTGAATTTTGTTTTGCTCGTTTCTGTAGATCATTGAACCATCAAATTGAATACAGCTTTGTACCGAAGTAAAGTTTAAAGTTTTAAAATTACCAAAAGATGTTGGATAATTTTAAAATGACTAAGGGGGCGTTTAGTTTAGGGGAATAGGAGTGGGGAATGGGAATGAGAATCATTGATTACCATTGTTGATGTTTGGAGAATATGAATACAAATAAAGGAATGAATCCTTGAAATTGGATAATGACTCATTCTCATGTACCCCCCATTCAATGAGTCATTACCCTATTTTCATCAATCAAAATATTCCCTTATTCCTAAAATACCCTTGACCTAAAACTAAAATTTTCTCCCTTAATATCAAATATCAAAATATATTTATTTATTTATTCTTTTATATCACTTCTCTCTCCTTGTTCTCTCTCATCATATTTTCTCTCTCATCTTTTATCACACACTTTCTCTCTCCTTAATCTCTCCTATCACACTCTCTTTCCTATTTTTTTTCATTATACTTTCTCTCTCATCATACTTTCTCTCTCCTCAATCTCTTCAATCTCACTCTCTTCCTTCTTTTTTTCTCCTTTTTTTTTCTCAACACACTTTTTCTCTCATCGTACTTTCTCTCTCCTAAATCTCTCCCATCACACTCACTGTTCACTTTTTTCTCATCACACTTTCTCTCTCCTCAATCTCTCTCCTCATTTTTTCTCATTACATTTTCTCTCATCCTCTCCCATCGTACTTTCTCTCACATCATATTTTCTCTCTCATCTTCTCTCATCATGCTCTCTCTATCACACTTTTTTTTTCATTTTCTCTCATCACACTTTCTCTCTCTTCATTTTTTTCTATTCATACTTTCTTTCTCATCATTCTCTTTCATCATATTTTTCTCTCACATTCATCTTTCTCTCACATCTAATTTTTTCTCTTATTTTCGTTTAAGGGTAAAAAAGGAAATTTTGATTTATTCCCATAGAAAATATGTAACTAACCAAACATTGCTTTTAAGAGTGATATCCATGCTCATACTCATTCCCATTCCATAATTTAATGATTCTCATTCCGATTTCTATTCCTAAAAAAGAACCAAACACCCCCTTAAGTTTTAAAAGAGCATGCATGGTTGAACCACTCTTATACCTTCTTATTAATTGCATTATTACGTGTACATTTAGACTAATGTTAAATTTTTTAAAACTACAAAAAGTAATTTTAAATTGAAGTTTTTTTTTTGATAAATTAAAATTTGTGATGTGGCCCTTCATAATTATTCTTGATTTTTTAAAACTATTTTCTCTATATTTCAGCTATTAGTTAATTCCATTCCTTGTCTTATCTCAAACGCTTTATCACCAGCCAACCAACACTGCAACCGATCAATAAGAAATGCTATCTTCCACTTGTCCCTTTCTTAGTGGCGGACGGGGGATAACGATTTGCAGAGAACCTATGAATTGGAAAAGTAACGACGGCGGTGAGGAAAGAGCTAACCCGGTACAGGACACAGATCAAGTCGACCGGAAGAAGCTCTATGGCGGCGACGGCCCTTGCAGCGTCATCTCCAGCAATTGCTCTCAGCTGGCCTCGTCCTCCTTCCGCCGCTCAACGGGCCACCCTCTTCCTCCTCCCGCCGCCGCCTCGCCGTTGCTTCTCGTCGCAACCCCTCCATCTTCCCTCCTCCCATTCACAAGGTCTGATCCACACGCCTTAATTATCATTCCATTTCAATTTTGAGGTCATACTTCTTGATCCACACGCCTCATTTCGCAGAAGCTCGCCCTCTATCGTCGCTGCGGGTAAGAGCATCCTCTTCTGAAGACTCATCCAGCGTTGTAGGGGACGATCTTCTTGCCGATTTGAAGGAAAAAGTGAGTTCTCCTCCATATTCCTTCCGATTACTAAGCCATTCGTTGTCGGTCCGCACAACTCATGTCACACGCGATAACAGTGGGATGCTCTGGAGAACAAATCCACCGTGCTCTTATACGGAGGAGGCGCGCTCGTTGCGCTCTGGCTATCTTCCATCCTTGTCGGCGCCGTCAACTCTGTTCCCCTGGTACTTAAAAATCACTTTTTGGCCTGTTATTAAGTTGTTTGCGACAGCATTTCAGTTGCCGTATTATTATTCACAATGATTCACGCCGGTGCTACTGCTGTGCTAACCTCCCCTTCTTAATTTGTTCTGCAGCTTCCAAAGATCATGGAGTTAGTAGGGCTTGGATACACTGGTTGGTTTGTATATCGTTACCTACTTTTCAAGGTAAAATCTTTAAAATGTAGCGAGATTTCTCAATTCTCATATTGTGTGTAAATCGTTGTCTAAAGCTTTCGTGAAAGTTTCTTATATCAAGCTAGCTAATCAGCTAGCACACATACAAGCTGTATTCTTCTTTTCCTGTCTCATCATGGGCTGCATTTATTATTCACAGGAAAGCAGAAAAGAACTAGCAAATGACATTGATGCTTTGAAGAAGAAGGTTGCTGGAACAGAGTAATTTATAGGTCAGGAGGCAACAGAATAGTTCGATTGAAGTGTACGAGACAGACCACTCCAATTGTGCGCTCATTAATATTTATGATTTTGAATTTTCTGCCTAATGCTAGCAGTGAATATAAATTTAATTCAAATATAAAAGTTGCGTGCGTCCGATTAGTGTGTTAAGCTTTAGAAGAGTAAATTCGACGTTATTTCCAAGCACAGACGCACCATTCAAATTTGCCAAGGAGGACAAGTTGACTATCCCTCTACCCCAATGCAAACTCTCTAGAATGGGTGATGCATTCAAAATCCATCTCCTCCCTGAACGCACGCTGATGTGGACGAATCTACATAAATTTAACATATGTCTAGAGGGCGCGAGCACCAGAGATGTCTGATAAAGTTCCTCCGGTGCTTAAACTAAACTAAAAGAAAAAAAACTAAAGAAAATGAGGCGGATCCTCGCACCATTGTTGATGTTATCTCTTTTATATGGTTGGTCCTTTGGGTCGTACAAATGGTCGTTCCTCACTGTACGTGTGCCGGCAAAGGTGAGCCTAGTGATGGTCTAGCTAGCACAGATTATGCTCTGTTGTGGATCTCCCTATTAGGGTAACCGGAACCCTAAACTTATAAATACAATTTTATTATGGGACCTACTATATCACATTAATATATCACAGCACTATCAAATCAAAATTAAAAAATTTACAACTTTTATAAATCTCTTCCTACAATCACAAACCTAACAAACAACTTTATATTAGACCTACCACATCATTATTTATATTTTCTATTTACTATCTTTATTTAATATTTATTTATATATTATCATAAATATATATTTATAATATACATATATTAATTAATTTATTAATAATATATATTAGTTTTATTTAATTTTTTTAATAATTGATTCTTCATTAATTTTTTTTGTTAAAACATAAAAATAAAATAAAAATAAGTATATGACTGATAAGTGTATGTGGGACCCATGTCCACTAATTTTTTTTATTTTTAAAACCACTATGAACCCCGCATCCAATTTTAGATGTTGGGCTCTTGAATCCTCAACTTTTACCACATGTGCAACCCTAAACCCTAAATCCAACTTCTTGGATTTTGTAAATCCACCGTTGCAAATATCCTTAGGTGTTTACCTAATTATGGTCTACATTTATTAGTGTCAGCTCTAAAAGTCAATCATGAAATGATTGATATGAAATCTTTGTATCATATTTAATAATAGATAATATTTTATATTTATTTTATATCAATATAAATTTGAATAAGTATAATAATATCCTATAATGGTAGGTTATGTTTTATATTATATCAATTATTTGAATTGATTATGAGAGACTACTCTTAATTATTCATAGTCTAGGTATTAATAGACAAGGGCAATATTAGTACATCAAGACTGACATGTACGTCAATTGATAACTTAGTCTCACAAGTCATAGATATAAGATATCAAGTTAATACATGAGTATTTATTAGAGCATCCACAATGTATTAGTGTTATAAGACCCATTATCTCATTAAAAAGTATGGGGTCCACTGCCACATACTCGTTATAACAACCTATCTCTTTCACTCACATTCCCTTTAAAGTTAATACTCATTATTTATGGGTCCCACCATCCACTCAATTATCTTAAAATTATACCATATTAAATAAATACATTTTAAATATGTTTTAAAATATTTAAAATATTATTATTTTTTAAATAATAATCTTACTTTTAAAAAATAATTTTACTATTTTTCAAAAAAATATTAATTTTTAAAATTTTAATTTTTTAATAAATTATTAGTTTTAAAATTTTAATTTTTTAATAAATAAAATTTTTTAAAAAAACACACATGGGGTGGGTGGTTGGCCCACCCCACGTTGCTTGAATGCGTTCAAAGAATTGAATGCGTTCAAGCGGAGGGGTGTTATAACACCCCTCCACAACGCTGATTAACATGCTTCAGTGTTATTAACATGTGCAATAATGAGCATTGCAGATGCTCTTAGAGAATATGTACTGAATTGACTCATCATAAGAATGCTTCATTGATTGTTATATGAGTGTCATAAATATTTTTATAGTGACTATTAGTATCAATAATCCTTTGACCCGAAGTCACTACGATTCCTTATATAAGAAGTTGTGTACTTTAGTATCGATAAACATCACCTGAAATAAGGTCAATTACAAAATCGTTCATTGAGTATGCAACGAGTTATGCAGAGGGATGTAACTGATGTAGATGAAATTTGTCCCTTCCATATAATGTAAGTAATTTCTATGAATCCTTTGATTAAGTAGGACTACTAAAATGTATAGTCATGATCAAATAAGTCAGTATGAGATATTGAGCCTATTTGGTTAAGTCTATTTAAAGATCAAAAACATATAGATTAATGAGAGAATAACTCGATCTATGCCTTGTAAATCAATGTAAATATCATGGACAAAAGGACTAAGTTATACAATAAATAGTCATAGACAGGTTAGGTTGAATCTACAACATTCTTGTTACTTGGATAACCATGATGTATTGCTAGATGTAACTCATTATTTGTGTTTTTAAAATGTGATTTTAGAGTCAATGATAACGTTACGATAACCTATTGGGTCACACACAAAGAGCACGTCAATTTGAAATTTGTTTTATTTTAATATGACTAAAATAAAGTGGGTCTAAGTTTTAAGTCTGAAATTTATTTTGGATCTTAAACTTATTAGATTAATGGGTTAATCTAATTAGATCTTATTACTGGATTAATCTAAACTTGTTAAATTAATGGTTAATCTAATATTCATTTGAGTTTATTTCAAACATGCCTAAATAAAATGAAGTCCATGCTTTATTAGTGGGTTGTAATTTGGAGACCGTCTTATTAGATTAGACTTCGAGTTAAGTAGGTTATAACATGTATTATCTTATAAGATCATGTGAGAACACGTCTTATCTGATGAGATTGTGTAAGATGATGTCTTATTTGATAAGATTGTGTAAGACAACGTCTTATCTGATAAGATTGTATTAATCCTAAAAGTTAGGATTTGATCTCAACTTATATATATATGCATGATAGATAGTACTATGTATGAGTGAGAGAGATATTACGGTGACTCTAATTATGCTCATGAGATGGATGATGACTGTGCTTGTGTGGATACTGTTAGAGGCATGAATGTATTGATCATGCTTAGATCGACCAAACTCTCCAAATACGCAAAGGTTCTGTGCATCTAGAGGTGACATTCTACACCAACGATTAATTCGAATTCACATGAATATTTGGTGGGTTACTTTTCCATTGTGTGTTTTTCTTGTTTAATTTTTACAAAGAACCCAAGACTTCTAACAAGGTGTGCTCAATTATAGGTCATCTGTCCCCACTCTACGAGGGAAGAGGTTATTCTTATCAAAATCATGCTAGGGATAGCTAGGGGCTAGTAACCTTAATGAGGATGGAGAGGTCTTAGAGCATTCACAAGGCATCATCATTATATGACCCACCACCTCATTAAAAAGTATGAGGTCCATTGTCACATACTCATTATAACAACATCCTTCTTTCACCCACATTCCTTTTAACATTAACATTCATTATTTATAGGTCCCACAATCCACTCAATCTTCTTAAAATTATATCATATTAAACAAATATATTTCAAATATATTTTAAAATATTTAAATAATTATCATTATTTTTAATAATAATCTTACTTTTTAAAAAATAATTTTACTATTTTTTAAAAATAATATTAATTTTTTAAATATATTTATTAAATAAAATAGATGTTTCTGAGAAAACAAAATTACAAAATTAGGAAAATGAAACTACAAAGTTGGGAAAGAGAAATTACAATTGAGCGGCTAAAATTATAAAGTAGAAAAAAATGAAATTACAACTGAACGATTAAAATTACAAAGTTAGGAAAATAAAATTTATTTTAAATTACTATGCAATTATGAAATTGAAATGCAACAATAACTTAAATAAAACACACTATAATGAAATTAAAAATAATATATGAAATATTAATTCACGGATTATTGTTGTATTGCCCCCAGATATGCTCAACTAAGTCGACACGAAGTTGGTGATGAACTTGAGTGTCACGTAGCTCAGAATTTGTTAGAAGATAACTGATATCCTTAGTTTGAGCCATGGATAGGTTGTGCGAGTTCATCACCTTCATTATTGTATCAATTTGTCACGTGACCTCCCTCATCCTCAACAATCATGTTATGCAAAATAATGCATGCTAACATGATTTGTTTTAACTTTTTCCTATACCAATAACGAGCTAGACCTCTGACAATCGCTCATTGAGATTGGAGCACCCCAAAGGCCCGTTTGACATCTTTTCTTGTAAACTACTGTCTTTCCTTAAACAACTTCTTCTTGGGATCCTCCGGGCAAGGATAAGCCTTAACGAAAGTAGCTCACTTGGTATATATTCCATCTGTTAGATAATAACCATTCATATATGTAATTCCATTCACCGTGAAATTAATCTCCGATATTTCCTTGCAAGACATTGTTGAATATGGGAGATTCATATAACATGTTAATATCGTTACGTGAATCGGCGACCCCATAGAATGCATGCTATGTTCACAAATCATGAGACACCACCTCTTCAAGTACGATTGTTGGTAACCCATGTCTCCTTGTAAATTGACCTTTCCAAGCAACTAGATAATTTTTTCATTTCCACTGCATACAATCAAGGCTACCCAATATGCCAGGGAAGCCGTGTCTCTCATCATGCATTTGAAGAAGACGTTGAGCATCATCATCACTTGGTCTTCTCAAGTACATATCACCAAATATTTCAACCACATATTCGCAAAATTTGAAAAGACACCTGATGGCAGTTGATTCACCCATACATAGTTACTCGTCAAGATGATCAGCGGGGACTCTGTAAGCCAGTTGATGAATGGCAGCGGTGCATTATTGTAGTGGTGATAACCCTTTTTGTCCCTATGTTGAAAAAACACTGAATGATTATCTAATGCATTCACTATGCGGAGGAATAACACTCTTCGTATTCAAGATCATCTTCAAAATATTTCATCGTGATACACTAGGTTTATAGAGAAATAATCATTGACAAGCCTCTCATGCCTAGCTTCACGATTTCTTTGGACGAACCTTCTTCTTCTGCGTGTGTCCCTCCTCTGATATGCTTCCATAAGTTATTGAAGTTGTTGAAGAACCAATAACATTAGTTCTTCACCCGAATCATAAGCTTGCTCATAGATTTCAACATGGACTTCGTCTTCGCTTGTCGAGCTGGAACTTGAGCTAGAGTTGCCTGTAGAATGAGATATTTTTGGAGGAAACATGTTTCAATATATGTGTTTAAGAAATGGTATGATTGTTGGTTGCTACTCGGAAAACCTAATGGTTCCCCTATATAAAATTTTTGTACAAGATCTGAACCTTTCCTAGCTACCATGTGTCATTTTAAATTAAACTTGAATCGCAAGCGAAGTTTAACACTATTGATTCTAAGTTTAACTTATATGTTCTTATAGGTTTAGACTTAGATCGCCTGCGGAACTTAACATTTTTGATCCAAATCAACCTAGGTTACAAAGTCGATTAAATATTTATTTCTAAAATTGGCTTCCAGTACTGCATGGCGAGACACTAGGTCTTCTTGGGTATGCGATCATCCACTACCGACTAGACAAAGCCTTTTAAAGAAATTCAATATTTAATCTCCCTACAGTAGCCCTAGGTTTAACCACTAAGAACAATCGAATCACAAGATCGAAAAAGGAAAGAAACACAACTTTAAATCGCAAATCTGAAACCTAGAATCACTAGCCTCTTGTGTTTGGAATTCATACAAATAAAAACTAGTATGATGAGGAAAATAATTACTAGTTATACCTTTTTTTGTAAGCAACGACCTCTTGATCTTCTATCGTATTCCTCTCCTTATCCCAAACGTCGTGTGGGCAACGATCTACCATGATGAGAATCCACCTAAGCTTCCTTCCTCCTTGCAAGTTTCGGTCACCTCAAGAGCTCCTAGAGATGTTGAGGTTCG
>JBBMJZ010413116.1:25718023-25733632 GCA_037833815.1 Zingiber zerumbet | reverse complement strand
CCCCCTAGCTTTATCACCGGATCAAATATGAATAAAAAAAATAATAGTAAGTCCAAAGAAGAAGACTTAATATATTATGAAGATAATTTTTTTTAATAATATTAATGGACTATTATTCAAAATATACATCATCCAATACAATGTAAAATTATAAATATCAGTATAATAGATTTAATAAGCTTAAAAAGGTGTAATTAGATAAACTAATATTTTTTTTAAATGATGAAAGTTATAGAATTCATTACATTTAAAAATTTTCAAGGAAAAAAACATATGATAAAAAAAGGTTAATATATACAAAAGAACCATTTTTGTTGTAGGAAATTAGTCTATTTGTGAAGGCAACCAAGAGGTCCAACCCAATTTGTAACCAACCAATCGAAATTACCTGACCTACCCGATTAATTATTTTTTTCCACTTGGAAGGCAAATGGGTTGTTTGGACGATGTCAATTTCTCCATAAAAAACAGAAAGAAAACAAAGGAATGGAAACATGGCTAGTTTTGCGTTATCAAACCAGCGCCGACGACACCGTTTTCGATGGATGATGTTACAGAAACATCAGAGCACGCTTCGCTCTTCCTCCTCGATCCACAAAACAGATGAAGTTGTGCCGAGGGTTATGACTCCGATTCAGCGATGCCGATGTCGCCCAAGTTCTTCCACTCACGCTCGACCTCCCGTTTCCGCCGCCTCTCCTCCTCCGTCTTCTCCCTCGCTTGCCTAATCTTCGGCATCACCGGAGTCCTCTTCGGCGTATTCTCCGTCACGAGACCCTCCGGAGAGTGCCCCGATGTGAAGCCTAGGTCGGTCTCCGTCGCGTGGGATCGCAGCGGCCCCGGTGGCGGAGGTTTAACCGACGTCGGAGCGTCGAAGCGGCACAAGGTGATGGCTTTCGTTGGGATCCAAACGGGGTTTGGATCCGTCGGCCGGAGGAAAGCTATCAGGCAGACGTGGTTGCCCTCCGATCGTCAAGGTCTTCTCCGGTTCGTCTTTAATCTCGTTGTATCGGCTTGGATTTGTTCGCTTTCTTACCCTTCGTTTGTCTCATTCTCTTCTCCATTGTCTATTATCCCTGTGCTGTTGAGATCCGAGTTGCCATTGTCTGTTCTGTGCTTTTTGTACCACTAAGTTTCGGCTTTGATAGTATCTTGTGATCTCTAGTTGGATGGATTTGGTAATTAACCGGATCGTTGCCCTAGTCCTGAGTCTGAGTCTGAGTAATGCATGCTGCAGTTTGGAAGAAGCGACTGGCTTGGCTTTCAGATTTGTTATAGGAAAGACCGAAGATAAATCAAAAATGGCAGCCCTTCAAAAGGAGGTGAATGTGTACGATGATTTCATGCTTATAGATATTGAAGATGAGTACAGCAATCTTCCACATAAAACGTATGAAGTGCTACTACATAAGTGTTTTGGAGTGTTCTTCTGTTGGTTTGTCCAGACTCTCATCTAATTTTTGTTGTAGATTAGCTTTCTTCAAAACTGCATTTGCACTTTATGATTCTGATTTCTATGTGAAAGCAGATGATGACATATATTTGAGGCCAGGTAACATGTCCTTGAGAAATTGTCATTTCTTTCTTCAGAACTGCTTTAGTTTAATTATATTGTTCATTGCATTGTTCAGATCGTCTTTCTTTTCTTTTGGCAAAAGAGCGACCGCATACTCGAACGTACCTTGGATGCATGAAGAACGGTCCTGTGGTAACTGACCCTAACATGAAATGGTTAGTATTTTCTGTAAATTTAATGATAACATACAGATGTGCTGCATGATGATGAGAAAAAAAATTATGACCAAAGAAAGTAATCTACATCTTTATTTGTGAAATTTGAGGATTTATTTTACTGTTTTTTGGGAATCATGTGTATTAAGTTGCATATTATATTATCTGTATGGACAAAGATTTTACTATGTTTCTAAGATAAAAACCCCTAGGATGCATTGTATGCATAAATGGAATGCTTTATTTCCTCTACGATTCCATCCTTATTTTAAGATGAAATGATCTATTTAAAGGGATGTTTCATTCCACTCAATCCATTCCTGACTTTAAGAGGCAAAAACAGCATTCCTATTCTATCAAATATCATACATACTTTGCAAAGTTAAGATAAATAAAATAATAAGTTAATTGAACAAGACGGCAGGGCAAGTCTTGAAATGAATATAAATAATTTATCGAAAATCTAAAAAAAAGAATATAAATTTAAAATGACTTGAAATGAATTTTTTCTCCCAATTTTTTAAGCTTGGATTTGAAAACAAACTGAAGAGATATAGGTTAAAATTATCTTTTCCATCCCTTTAGCTTTTTCCGCCAATGGAAACAGAGAGAAAGTGTCGCTGGATAAATCTTTTAGCTACCTTATTTCCTTTGTAACCTTCATGCTGTGTAGTTATCTCTTTTCAGGTTGATTTTAATTGTCTAGTGCATCATTAATGTTTGTTTGTTGATGTCTTATTTAAGTTGTGCTTTGCAATACACATCTCCATTCAACTGCCAAATGCTCAACTTCGGCACTATTACATATAATACATTATAGTTAATACTTGTATGCATTTGCAATTGATGTAGGTACGAGCCACTGTCACACCTGTTTGGTAAGATATACTTCCTTCATGCTTATGGCCCAATATATGCGCTTTCAGCTGATGTAGTTTCAAGCTTGGTTGCTTTGAGAAACGACAGGCAAGTTGCAAGACTTGATATTGAATTTTTTCACCAGCCATTATAATTTTTTTTTTCAATTGTAATTCCTTTACTTTCAGGTGACTTGATTGACTTCATTATGAGGCCCAATATATGATTACTTTTATTGGCTTATTTTCATATCCTATTTCAATGACTTCACTGAATATCAAGGTTCTAAAATTTATTAGGCGCTAGTTAGGCGCTAGACCAGCGTCTAGCGCCTAGGCCACCTAAGCAAGGACTAGGCGCCGCTAGGTGGATTTCATCGTATCAACATAAATTATATAATAACTCACATACTATAATTCCAACACAATAATATTAAATTTAAAATGAGTTCAAAATTACACAACTAATAAAATATTACATATTTATTCTACTTCTTCTCCGTAATTGCATCAGACACAAACTCAATATCATTATTGTGATCCTTCTTTTATTCTTTGGATGCAAAATCATTCTCGTAAAGTTCTCTCACTCTAGAGCTTCTTTGGGCTGTAGATTTTCATAAGCTTCACTTGCCTCAACAATCATTTGCCATGTGAGCCCAGAATCTAGTTCAACTTCATCATCTTCCCCACCATTCACAATCCAACTTTGTGCATTTGAAGCAGCCTTTGCAAGTATATCGACATTCTTTTTTTTTCTCTTTTTTGTTTGTTCAACAATCTAGCATCAAATTAGATAAATGCTAAATTGTTCAACCTGTTGACATCCAACCTATTTCTTTTCTTTGTATGAATCTTAAAAAAAAGAGAGAAAGTAAATATTATAATTAGTAACATGAATATAAACTTTAAAAATTAATACTTTACTTGAATTAAAGACTTAAAGTTTAAAACTTACTCTTTCAAATGCACTCTAATTTCTCTCACACCCAGATGAACTTGTAGTTAATGAAAGTATCCTCAATGTCACTCTTAACAAATTGGGTGTGTGAGCACCATATGTACTCCACCATGCACATGGACCAAATATATCATTATTTTTTTCACATGTTTTTATTGCCAATATTTTTCCAAATAAGCCAGTCTTGTCTCTATATTTTGTAAATTCTTTGTTAATAATTGTATCTTGTAAATTTAACTCATTGGCATTCAAAATTTCCATACATTCAAAAATCCCCGTCGCGGCTTAAAGAGCAATAGAACTATCTTAATAGTAAAAATAGGGATTCAACATAAAGGCAGTAGTATGCAATGATGTATCAAGTTTATCCTTTATTTTTGACTCAATAATCACTATGATAGGTTGATAATTTGATTCCACATTATTCAGGGCCACCTTGATATCTTCTTTAGCTTGAAGAAGCTCCCCATATAGAAACCCCATTGATGACTTTCTGTTTTCATCTACCAATTAAAGAACTCTTACCAAAGGAGCACTCATTAACACACAAATTTAAGATGCTTTTTTTCTATCACTCCATGCATCTGTCATGATCGAACACTCATTCTTTTGCCATTCTTTTTCATGTTGTTTTGTTCTTTCAACTTCGGCTGTCAACAGTGTCTCCCTAAGTTGATATTGAGTTGGAGGCTTGAATCCTAGTCCAAATTGATCCACTACCTCTATTAGTTGCTTGAAGCTATCATTATCAACAACATTGAATGAGATTTCATTTTCATAAACTCATCTCCTAACATATTGTTGAACTTGTTGAGTTCCCTCTTTGAAAAGAGCCTCATTTATATTTTTATGGCGAAGCACTTTATTCCCACTTGAACCTACATTTTCTTGAACAATTACCAATGCATATCTATCCATGGGGCTAACTGGAAGAGATTTTTTAATTCCATCAATCCCTTCAATTTTAGGACATTCTTCTTCATCTAGAGTAATAGTCATCTCTGCTTTGCAACTTTGTTCTTCCATTATTTTATTCTTCTTTCAATTCTTCCCTTCTAAAATAACCTGTTTGCACTTATTTTTATCTTTTTGAAATGTTTTTCGACAATCAAATACATTTTCAGGTATATTTCTTATGTGCTCTTTGATCCTATACACTCCCCCAATATCGTTTTTTTACACAGCTTGCATTTAATTTTGTCAAGATTCTTAGGATCAAAAAACATCCCAAACTTCCCTTCGATGCCATTTGATTTTTTGCTAAGAATTCTGGATTCAGGTTGAGTGACAGATGATATCGAAAATGGATTGTTTGTCATTGTGATAACTTGAAATGTGATTTAAGAATAAATTTAGGAACTTTGAATCATTAACTAGCCTAAGAAAAAAAATTATATATAAAATAATTAAGATATAATTATATATAAAATATTAAGATATAATTATATGGCACAAAATAGCATTAACAAGTCTAAGAATATAGTTTTTATATATCTTAATCTAATTAATAAAATTTATTATAATATTTTTTTAAAAAATAAATTTTAAATAATTTTTTTATATATTTAAATCTGATTTATATAAATTATTTTTTAAATTTTAAATATATATTTTATATATTTTATTGGAATAATTTAATTATGTTTTATAAAAACCTATTGGAACTATTTAAGTTGGGAGTTGTTTGAATTAATTAAATAAAAAAATTTATCCATGGTACCGTGGGGGGCTAACGACGTGCCACCATCGGTTGCTGTGGGCACGTCGTGAGAGGAGTCCGGTGGCGCCAAAAGCGTCAGGACGCGTTCGACGATGTCCCGCGAAGCTCCCGACGGTGCCAGAAGCATCACGAGATGACGCTAGACGCGTCCTACAATGCTTTTGGCGGTTGCGGATGCATTCTGTGAAGCTTTTGGCGGCTGCGTCCTGTGCGCTTCTGGCGGATGCGGACGCCTCCCGTGACGCATCCGGTGTCGTCGAAGACGTCTTGCGACGTCTGGGATGTCAAAAAACTACTTCCTAAAAAAATTAACATAAAAAAATAAACATACCAGTTACTAGAATGATCGAAGAGGTGAATCTATGAAGCAGACCTTCCGCGGAGGTGAGAAGACAGAGGCAGACCGATAAAAGATGATTTAGGGCTTTAATTGGTAGGACAAACCCTGTTTTTATCATGCTTTTAGATTTAAAAGCCCAAAACGTCATTGCCTCGCAACGTACAACAACGCTTAGCAGCGCCCAAGGCCGCCTAGCGCCGCACAGGGCCGCCTAGGCTGGCCGCCTTCCACCTTTCCGATGTGGCTGGTCACGCGCTAGGTGGCCGCCTACGCCGAAATTTAGAACATTGCTAAATATACAACGGAGACATTTTATTGGTGTTGCTCACATGGGTTTCACATAATTTTCCTGCTAAATTATTTCTGAGTTTGAAATATGCTTACCTGGAGCACCAATAATCCAATATCCATTAATATAACATGTTTACTGCTTAGTACATCATCTTGGAACCTTGATGCACGGCTAAAGGGGGTGAAACCTCAATCCGTTGGTGGATCAATCCTCAGAAAACCTCCAGCTAGCACGATCTCCTTATGGGTGGAGAAACCTCGCCGCAACCTTGATCACGTACACACGGATCACACACAAGAGCTAGGAAGACTACTAATAGAGCCCCCAGGGCGTAGCGCAGACGGTGGGCGCACGGTATTTCTGGCGTAATGGCCAGGGGTCGATTCTCAGGAACTGACGACTTGGGATTTACCCCGCTATGCGCCTATGACCTGTGTACCTGCATGAACCTCCCTCCATATCCGTGGGGCCGGCACTAGGGGGCCGCTAAGGTAGCGGATCTACCTTTTTTTTTAGTATTTCGTTCAACGTTCATTGATCGAACACATTGTGTTGCATTCGGTAGACCATGGCTGAACATATCCTGGTGCGTTCGGCAGATTGTAGATGAACAAGCGACAAACTAAGGAAGAACGACGCACGACTGAAATTCGAGAGATTTTCATGAATACTTGAAATCTAAATACAAAATCTAACAAAAATAATATAATGATTTGAATGAGCACTAGCATTGTTTGATTCGGCTAGAAATCGAGTTGCCCAAGTGGAGAGATGAGAGATAGAGACAGTAAAAATGGCAAAGGCGACAACAAAAATAGCATAGGTAGGAGTGACGGTGAAAATTGTAAGTAGGAAGATGATGTTAAGGTTTTGTCTGATTTCTAGGATTTTTAGAAAGGGTAATATAAGAATTTTATAGGATGTATTCAGTAAGAATTGTGATAAAATACTTTTTTAATGAGTATATTTAGAAAATAGGGCGTGTTTAGTAAACATGATGTTGTGGATAGCCACTTCCCGAAACTTATATCATTATATGTACAAGTTGTACTCAATGTCATAAATAATGATAATACTCTACTTCGGGGCTTCTCTTCTCTTCTCTTTCCCCCAACGTCTCCGGGCGTAGGGTTTGCGAAACCCTCACCCCGTCTTCCCTGAAGCAGCCCCCGCCCTCGGTTCCCCAAACAAAATGTCGATCCCAACTCCACTACGCCTGAATCATCTCCTTTCTGGTATCCATCCACCTCCGGAAAGTCTCTCTCCGCCAGGAACCGGAGCCCCCAACGTCTCTCGGCGTAGGAGTTTGCGAAACCCTCACCCCGTCTTCCCTGAAGCAGCCCCCGCCTCGGTTCCCCAAAGAGAATGTCGATCCCAACTCCACTACGCCGAAATCATCTCCTTTCTGGTCTCCATCCACCTCCGGAGAGCCTCTCTCCGCCAGGAACCGGAGTCCACTCCCTCCCAAACCACCGATCCCAGCGGTGCATAGTGGCAGCCCTCTCAAACGGAAGCTGACCTTAGGAATCCTCGCTGAGAGCAATGGGCCTCCTTCCGTGCCGTCAGATTCCAGTGTTCAGGTTGGATGTTGTCCTCTCATTAGAGATCACGTGAAACTGTTGGTCAATGTTTTTATTTGAAAGACAAATTTCATTTTCCATTGATTGCGTCAGGTGGTTGTGCGAATGCATCCTCCAAGCAAGGAAGAAGAATACAGAGATCTGATCGTACAAAAGATCTCCTCAAACTCTGTCTCAATCTTTGACCACACATTTACCTTTGATTCAGAAGCTAATAATTTACTTGCTTGGTAGAATTTCATTTGAATCGATTATTTTGAATGTTGGAGACTAAAGCAATGTTTGATGCCAAGATGTATATAATTAGTGACAGTGGCATATAAATATGTACTAGGAATTAAATGCAAACTTCTACTTTTATCACTTGTTCTGGTTATTTTGTTCGAAAATTGTTTTGATCCAAGACAACTCGATGCATATTGATTGAAACATTAACTTCCTCAGAATAGTTGGAAGCCTCTTTTCAGTTCTCTATGAAAAGGGTGGATGTTTATAATTATCAAGAATTATACATGATGTGATTTTTTAAGAGCCATAGAAGAGGGATATTTGGAAAGAGAGGGGATGATGTGCTCTCTGGAGTTCCTTTTACATTATATTTTTGGTTCTCAATCTAGATATTTGCCACATCCTTTTCAATGTGTCAATATGTTATGCAAAAAATTCTTTATTCAGCTTTATTTGTGCTTAAGTTTGGATGAATTTTGTGTATTGTTTTTGCTAATTAGTGAGGACTGAGTCATGACTATCATATTTTCTCGCCGCTGTCAAGTTTATTCTCCCAAAAAAACGAATAGGCAATTAAAATTGTGATTGCTTGATTGGGTGATAAACTGGCAATTATGATCTTACAATTTACATTTGTTGTGCATATGGAAATAAAATTTGCCATAGCTCTAATCATTGTAAATGTCATATTCAAACCTTTTAATTTTTCCCTTTGTTTATTAAGGAATATATTCATATTTTATTGTTTCTTATTTTTCTTCTCTTCTGTTGAAGGGTTGAAGGGGTGGCTGGAAGGATCTAGAGTTCAAAGAGTACAATCTTAATGCTCAAGGGCAACCAATTCAAATTGTCTACTTGCAACCTTTGCTAGAGACATGGTTCAAATCATCCTTCAATACTTGATTAAGATGGTTAATATTTGATTGTTATGATAAAGTAAAATGAAAACTAGGCCCTGGCAATGGTTAATTTTGTGAATCTTCCATAATCATGATCCTTGTAAAATTAAGATAGTTTTTAGTTAACACCAAAATTATCAAATGCACAAGGCCATGTATGCAAGATTTGTCGTATGGCATAAAACTTCAGTTTCTCATGAACTTTTTGTATTTCTCATGCATAGCTCCATGAGGAAATTCAAATATCTTCTTACAAATGGGGTAAACAAAATTTTGGATTTCTCCTCTAAATATGCTATTGTTTTGGGTTCATGATTTGAATTATTCTTCCTGCAGTTTTGAGGAGATGTCAACCAATAACTTTGTTGAGAGTAGTTAACTACATGTTTAACTAATTATCAGCACTAATTAGCCCTTTTCTCTAGTTGGTATCATTAAAATAGCACTTTGTTATTTCATTTGTTTGCATCTGGCATTACCGTTTTTGGTATTCTTTTTAATGAGATCTGCAACAAATAGAAGGAGATAAATAGGTTCTTCAAAATTTCTCGAAGATGTTTAATGAACTAATGTATTGCACATGATACAAAATGGTTTAAAATATACATTCTACTTATGGTTTGAAAAGAATGTATGAGAGTGGAGCTATAAATCCTGTTTTACAATTCTGATTAATTTTTATGAAACTAATTTGGCATTCTCTTTGCTCCTTACCAACTAATGATTTGTTTCTTTATGGGACTCTTACTTCTATAAGCGATTGGTTTAGAGACTATAAGATTCTAGATGGAACTTCTATTTCCAAGGTCATAAGTCTAAATACATTTTGGTTTGCTAACTGTTATTTGATTGAACCAAAATCTCAACCCAAGTTACTAGCATTATATTTTTTATATTTCAATTTGCAGTATCAATAAAGAATTAATATTACAATTAATCTTAGTATGATAAAGTAAAAAGTGAAAGAAGTGAATTCGTCTATTTCTATGGAGGTCGGATTTTCTGGTTCACATTTTGCAGACCAGGAGATGGTCCGTTTATTTGCATTGGTGGGAATTAATGGTCCCCACCTATTTTACAGGTGAGGGCCATCAATCCCTACAATTACATATAAAGGGGTTCTTAGCTGATTCCCATGTGGGTACCTAAGGGTCGTGTATGTTGTGATATAAATTTTTAGATTATATTTAGGGTGTGTTTGATTCAAGTTATCATATATAATCTTGGTTATCTTATTACTAGGTAATTATATAACCAACGTTATAGATAATAAAATATAACCTAATGTTGTTTAGTTCAACCTTGGTATTATAATAAAAACTTGTTTATTTAGAGGTATTAGTGAATAATCTAGTGTAACATTTTATCATATTATCCTCGGTAGGAAAATGTAATAAAATCTTATTATTTTAATTTTTTAAAAATTAAAATCTCAATATATATATATAATAATAATAATATTATTATTAATAATGATATATATAAATAATTAAAATCGAATACTATTTTTTTATTTTAGAATTTGTTTAGATAATTTTATTGGGCTCTAGCTTAAGTCTATTTAGGTGGTGTTTAGTTTAAGGGTTGGGAAAGATGGAATGAATTTATTCTTAAATCTTATGTTTGGTTAATGAGTATGGAATTAAAATTTTAGAATGAAACAAAAAAATTTAGATTTTGATGAAACCCACATTCTCTCTTGAGTTTTGATGGGAATGAGAATGAGAATTAAGTTTTAGATAAAAATAAACTTAATATATTTGTTCAATTTTTTATATCACTTTTTCTCTTCTTATTTTCTTTTATCATACTCTCTCTCCTCATTCTCTCATCATACTTTCTCTCTCCTCAATTTCTCCCATTATACATTCTCTCTCCTCATTTTCTCTCATAATATTTTTTCTCTCTTCATTCTCTTCCATCATATTCTCTCAGCATACTTTCTCTCTCTTCAGTCCTCTCACCATACTCTTTATCTCCCATTACACTCTCTTTAATCATTTTTTCTTATCACAGTTTATCTCTCATCATACTTTCTTTCTCATCATACGTTCTATTTCCTAAATCTCTCTCATCACACACTCTCTCCTCATCCTTTCTCTCTTTTCATCACGTCTCATCATACTTTCTCTTTCCTCATCCTTTCTCATCATGTTTTCTCTTTCAGTATACTCTCTTTCATCTTTTTTCTCATCGTACTTTTTCTCTCATCATACTTTCTCTCTCCATAATTTCTCCCATTATACCCTCCCTCTCCTCATTTTCTCTCATGAGACTTTCCATCTCTTCATTCTATCCCATCATATTTTCTCTCTCCTCATCCTCTCTCACCATGCTCTCTCCCATCACACTCTCTTTCCTCATTTTCTCTCATCACACACTCTCTCTTCATTTTTTTTCATCATATTTTCTCTCTCATCACACTTTCTCTTTCATCATTCTCTCTCGTCATATTTTTCTCTCTCATTCAACTTTCTCTCACATCTATTTTTTCTCTTATTTTTCTTCAAGGGTAAAAAAGAAAATTTAGGTTCATTTCGATAGAAAATATTCATCTAACAAACATTGTTTTTAAGTGTGATACTCATACTAATATCCATATCCATTCCATAATATTATGATTCTCATTCTCATTCTGATTCCCAGGAAATGACCAAACGCTACCTTAGTTTATCTCAACTATAACTAGGAGTTGATTAATTTAATTTACTATAGTTTTAATTAAAATACTAAAGTTAAAAAAACACTTCTTCCTCAAATCTCTCGCTCCGTTGACAACTGCCCGCCTTTCTCCTTCTGTTGACTGTTGTCTATCGATCGCCGCTAGTTGCCAGTCGACTGTTGCCCATCACCCGTCGTCGCCCACTGCTCGCCATCCAGCGATCTGCTATCACCTCTGGAGACGCCTGCTGCTGCCCGCCAACTACAGTTCATTGCCGGTCGACCACCGGTAATCTACTACCTCCGGCGACGCTGGTTGCTGCTCGCCGATCGCCACCCATCGCCTGTTGCCGTCGCCTGTTGCCACTACCCCATGCTCGGGTTTGATGGTTGCAAGGATAATTTTGGAATTTTTTTTTGCTTAACCTCAGGAATCGAGAAAAACTTGTTGGGGGCAATTTCCCTTGGTCAAGTTTGACCAGTTTGACTAAGTTTGGGTTGAGTCAAGTTTGAGTTGTGATTCGAGTTTTGATGTTTGACAATATAAGGAGATTGCTAGAGCAATCATCCGGTTGTGGAGATGGTCAAAGGGTTGACCAGGTTGATGAGAATACAAGTCAAGTAGGTCAAGGTTGACAGGAGACTTGACTGGGAAGTCCTAACTGGAAGTTAGGTGTCTGGAAGTCCTAACTGGAGGTTAGACAAATTGGAAAGTCCTAGTGGAGCTAGGCAAGGGAAAGTCCTGGTGAGGAGCTAGACAATTGGGAAGTCCTGGTGAGGAGCCAAACAACTGAAAGTCCTAGCGAGTAGAGTTAGGCAGGAGAAAGTTCTGGTGAGGAGTCAGGCAATTGGAAAGTCCAAGTGTTATCTTGGCAAAGGAGAAAGTCCCAGTGAGGAACCAGTCAATTGAAAAGTCCAAGTATGATCTTGGCAAAGGTTGTAAGTCCAAGCATGTAGTCTTAGCAAGATAAGTCCTAGTGTGACTTGGCAAGGAGAACTCGATAACTAGGATGAAGCTGAAGGAAGCTCCTGAAGGCAAGGCGTGAAGGATGGGGAGATATCCGAGGGACGCAAGACTGATGGAGGAGGCTAGAAGGTTAGTTCGAGATTGGTCGAGTGTGGCCAAATGCTAGGCATGGAGATTCAACAGGTCACGGTTGACCAGGAGTTGGGTTGGAGACTTTGGACTTAGATTGAGTCAAGTCCAGGCTGGTCAATCGATCGGGCGGTCGATTGAACCATGCTCCAATCAATCAGCCAATCGATTGGACTGTGCTACGATTGTGGGAAGGTCCAATCGATCGGCCGATCGATTGAGATTCAGGATCATGAGCACAGAGGCTTTGCCAATCGATCGGGAGATCGATTGGGAGCTGCCAATCGATCAGCCGATCGATTGGGCAGCGGGAGTTCTTGCGCAGACGCGAGAACACAAAGAGTTTCTGAATCGATCGGTTGATCGATTCAGAGGTTCCCAATCGATCGGTCGATCGATTGGGAAGTAATCGTTGGACAGGAAATGAGCGATGGACGGCTGGGATTGCGCGAAGCTGACGTGACAATCGATTGGGAGGATATCCAATCGATTGGGAGCCCTAGGAGCGCGATGTATAAAGGCCGAGGCGAGCTTTCTTCTCCGCACGGTGCTAACACAGACTGCAACAGTTCTTTGCGAGCTTTTTCGGCGATCTTCTCCGCCAGTTCTTGAAGGCTCTTGGGGTGCATCCCCAAGGTTCAAGAGGCAACGACAAGCAACAAGTAAGCAAGAAGAAGGGTGTATTTCAGTTGTATTCTTGTATCTTCTTCTTGTGTGAGTGTTGTAGTGTTGTGTGTGTTTGTATGAGACTTCTCCGCCTCCGGCTGCGACCGAGAAGGAGTTGTTTACTAGTGGAGAATGCTCGAGTGTGTGGATCGATGGATTAGTCACCTCTTCTTAAGGTGGATACCAAGTAAATCCTAGGTGTTAGCATTTTGGTTTGTACTGTCTTTCTTTCTGCTGCATATCATCAAGATGACGCAACCAACGAGAATACGACGAGAAGCTATTCACCCCCCTCTAGCTAGACACATCAGTCCCAACACAAAATTCATTCCATCTAATCTTACCATCAAATCCACGGGCACCACCAATGGATAAACTAAAATAATTATTAAAATCACTAAAATTCCACCGAACTTCTTTATTCATCATCCTAAAAGTTATGACCCCTACATAATCATGTTTAGATGAAAACTTAACATCAATTGAGCTAAAAAATTTAAGGACTAAGTGGGGGTAAGTCAGTAACTGGGCGTACATAATATCGTTCCAATCTAAAGAAGTAATCATCCAATCTACATCATCCCTAATTCCTAGCATATCTAAAGTAGCTGGATCCATATATTTAGTGCATATAATTTTTCTAGCGACAAGGATATCATATCTAGCTTTTTGTTCATGATTTCTAAAAATAATATTGAACTCGTTATTGTTACCTTCATCGCATGCCACCCTTTTTCCTTTTCCTTTTGAAGAAGACGCCTTCCTTTCGCTTTTGTCGCCTCCCGGTGCATCTCCTTCTCTAGATCCACCGCTTCCTCGACGAAGTCTCTTAAAGATCTGTGACATGGTTTTGAGGAATTTCTTGTGGAGATGGGTCTTGATGATGGGAGAGGAGGAGAAGGAAAATAGGGAAGTCACTTCTCTCTTTCCGATTTTGTGGCTCGAAAAAGTGTTATATGTAGATCTAAGTAAAAATAAACTCTAAAGGTGGGAATTTGGGGTTTGATGAGGTGTAGTAGGGGGAGAAGGATTTTAGGAGGGAAGGAGATGGAAATTAGGGCTTTTGGAGGAGTAGGCGGCACACACGGATAGGGGCACGGCTGTGTCTTATAGACATGGCCGGGTTAGGTGGGATTCTGCACGGCCATGTCGATTGGCACGACCTCCTCCTTTCTCCCCTCGGCCAAGGGCGTACGGTCGTGTTGGTTGGTACAACCCCTGCCTCCTTCTCTGTACAGGTCACACGGTCGTGCTAATTAGCACGACCTGAGTCTTCTAAGACAATGAGAGCTCCGGCGGTGGCAAGAAATGGTCTTCCAAAAATGATGGGTATCTTTGGATCTTCCTCCATATCTAAGACAATGAAATCTGTGGGAACGATGCATCCGCCTACTTCTACTGACACATCTTCCACTATTCCCATCGAGTATATGCATGAATGGTCAGCTAATTACAGTAATATAGTGGTCAGTTTAATGTTCTGGAGTCCCAGCTTCTTACATAAGGAGTACTGAAGTAGGCTAACGCTGGTTCCCAAGTCGCAGAAAGCTCTCTATATGAGTTCAGAGCCAATTTTGCAAGGTATGGAAAAACTTCCTGGACCTTGAAGTTTTGGTGGAATATTTGCCATAAGTAGAGCACTGTAATTCTCTGTTAATGTTACGGTCTAGAAGTCACCCTTCTGCCTCCTGTTAGATAAAATACCCTTTAAGAACTTAGCGAACTTCAGCATTTGGTGCAGTGCATCTATCAGTGGTACTTCTACACAAATTTCCTTAATCTTTTTCAGAAATCGGTTGAACTCTTCATCCTTTTAGGATGTTATCAGTTTTTAAGGGAAAGGAATCATCTGATTTTGTGGGGGAACTTGAAGAGTTCCTTCAATTTTCTTAGTGACTTCCTCTCTATCCCTGTTCTGGGTCTAATTGGGCATTAGGAGCGAGGGTTCTTCCCCTAAGTCAGGTCCTTTCTGAGTAATGATTTGGGGGTCTCCCAAAGCTCATCCGCTCCTCAGCTCAATGCGATTGCAATGTTCCACTGGGTTTGTATCTGACTTCCCTGGAAATGTTCCCTGTGCTCTTGAGATGTACTAGGCTATCTGGGCTATCTGGCTGTCTTGCATCTTTTGATATTTCTCAGAGTTTTCCATTCTTTGAGTTAACAGCTTAACCTCATTCTTCATCTCTTTTTGCTCTAAGAGAGCTTCTTCAAGCATCTTTTCAATTCTGGACAGTTGTGAAGGTTGTTGTTGTTGATAAGTCTGTTGTCCAAGTTGGTAGCTTTGTTGTCCAAGTTGGTAGCTTGGCTTTGTTGGTCCTTGATCTTGATTGCCCCGGCAAGAAAATTTTGGGTGGTTCCTCCACCCAGGGTTGTATGTGTTGGAGTAGGGATTATTTTGCCTTTGGTTATAACCGACTATTGCATCACATTATTCAAGTTGGTTTATTTGTGCTTGTATTGGCCCTAGGGGGCAAGTATCTTGAGCATGATCCAAACTTCCTCAAGTTTCACACACACACACTATTGCATTGGCTTTGTTGTTCCCCATGGTCTCAAGCTTCTTGGTCAGAGCATCCAG
>JBBMJZ010413116.1:25707714-25717923 GCA_037833815.1 Zingiber zerumbet | reverse complement strand
ATTGGTAGGCTTCGTCCACCTTACGGACACGCCGAGGAGTAGGAGTTCATCTCCGAACCTCGTTACATCCTTGTGTTAAGGTTTGATCTTCTCTCCGTTTCCTTTCTACGGTTTTATTTCCGCTGCGCTAACCCTATATTGTAGAAAGAAAGCGAATTTGGGGCGGCTATTCACACCCCCCCTCTCTAGCCGAGTCCAAAGGATCCTAACAGACATCCCCTTCCCTTTTGTTGCCTTTGCCCTAAGCAAAACGTCGTCACCTCCAGCGACTGCCACCGCATCAAGCGGCTAAGCACCCCGGCCCCCTCGACCTCTCCCTCTCCGCACCTCTACCAGCGACCACCGCTTCCGATGCCAGTTCCAACGATCATTGCCTCCCTCCAACACCGCCTCCAGCGGCCAACGCCTACCTCCAACAACCGAAGCCACCCAACGCACGTTGTCGCCCTTCGATCTGCATTGCCACACGTTTCCAGTTCTTGTCCAACCATTGATCTGCGTTGCCACACATTTCCAATGCCTGTCTGGCCACCGATCCACGTTGCAATTCAATTTTGGCATCGATCCATCCCCGATCCGTGTTGACATGCGCTTTTGATGCGATCCAACCTCCTTCGAGTCACTGCGGTCGTGCACCTTGCTATTGTGTTCTGGCCTTTGAGCTGATATGGTGTTCCGACCTTTAAGCCAATGTTGTGTTTCGGCTTTCGAGCTGAGGCTATATTCCGATTGCGCCGCTTGACCTATGTGTCGTGTTTTGGCCTGTGTGCAATTGTCATATCTCGACTTGCGTGTCAATTTCCGGATCCATGCTGCATTCGGCTTCATATCGTCAAATCCAGCTCCTCATCCAACTCACATTCATCTACTCATTCAAGTCATAATGACTTAATCAACGTCACGACCAGCTCACCGGTCTACTAAAGGGCGGACTCTAGGTCACGGTACATTTCCCGTATTTATTCTCCACGCACGTCATCATTCTACTATTTATTTGGCTCCTTATATATTTTTGGAATCTGCCTCGAATATCAGGGTACTAGGGATCGAGGCAACTCGGTCGCTGTCTGTAGGTAGCATTGACCAAAGCCCTTCTGATGATTTAGTCAACATAAAGGACAACCTATCATACTCTCTCTTAGGATCATGATAATTCGATCAACATTCTAACCACCTTATTGATAATTCTATCTTCTCAACTTTCAAATAAGATTAGTATAATATCATCCCCTTTAAATCTAAATCCTTATAATATTATTTTTGAACTTTAGAATGAAAAGTCACATACTAGATATTTCTCACCCTTTAAATTTATAATTTTTTCTATATATTTCCAAGATAAAACTTGGATTGTGAAGCCGATTTAATCTATGAAATGCGCAGGATCCTATTAAACTTAAATATTGAAATATAAAACTATCCTAAAAAAAAAACGAAGGTATCAAGATTTAGTGACTCAACAAATGAAAAAGGAATTTTAAATTTAGGACTATGCTTTAAATAATATTGATGAGAATTGAATAATGTGTCGGCTTCGACCCTCAAACGGAGACTGCTCCACGATTTGGGAATTTAATTATATTTTATAATCATAAATATGGCCTATCCCAATATTGACGTGAATTGTAGTGAGAACTTTCGTCCTTTATATTAGTCAACATCTACTTTATTTATTTATATTTTTAGAATCTTGTGCTTGAGCCTTCAATCCCATTAATCTCAGTGATAAACGATCCGATTTCACGTATTAACCATCAAGTAAACGGCTCTTCACCTAATAATAGGTTAACTTAGATTCAAACCATAAATAATGATGAAATAACTTGCCGTTGCACGAGTTAAATATATACATAAAAACAAAGGTGAGCATCTTCTTTAGCAGATGGTAGGAATGGATCTAAATAACTTTTCAATTAATTAGTATTTGTATTTATTTAATTTTTTAAAATTTTAATATTTTATTATGGTATGGATCTTTTATTAATTAATTTTAATGAAGTCTAAAATTAAATTAAGTTAATAATTTTTTATATTTAAAATAAATTTTAGATTTATTAGTAATTTTCTTTGATTATTTTTTTTTAAAATATGTTGTGTCAACTAAAATATATATTTTTTTTACTAATCTAAGAAATTATCAGTTTTTATTAATTTAATATCTAATATAAAAAAACAATTAATTTTTTATGAGACGGAACTTATCACATCAAATTTGAAAGTCATATGATTTTCTTAGATCTCGTATCCTTTTATTTCCATTTGCACGAATTATTTATCACGAAATGAGTCTGCGACCATCAGGATTTGTGAGAAAGTGTCGGACTTTAACGAGGTAATATCTGGTTCGTTATTTTGGTGTTTTTTCAAATTTTAGAAAACAAATTTAGAATTACATTACGATTTTAGTTTTCGTTTAATATCAGTATTAATTCTAATGACATTTCTTTAACATAAAAGACATATTTTTTTATAATCCAGTATTCAGTTTATTAATCATAATCATATTTGAGTAAATTAAAAAAAACACAGACTCAAATACCATAAATATGAAAAATTTTAAAAACACTCACCACGGATGGTCTGGCAGCTGAATATTCCAGGATTATACGTTAAAATCTATACAAATATACCATAGCTTAGACTACAAATATTTAAATAACAACTTAGTACTCTGCACTATAATACTGAAATATTATTCTTATCATTGCTAGAGGGGGAAAAAACGCATGATCGTTTATCAAGTACAATACATGCTTTAAATGGGAAAAAAAAGTAGGGTCACCAAGAGGCCATCAAGAAACGATAGAAGTTTTTTTGGTTTGTCCTCCAACAAATTTCATTTATCGTCTGGACATGTAACTTATAAGTACTGAACTTTTTATTTTTATTTTTATTTTTTTTTTCTCCTGAGGTCATAGTACAGTGGTAGAATATTTAAATTATCATCCAAATATCTATGATTCAATTCTCAATTATGATAAATTTATAAAAAATTTTAATCTAAATGAGACGTGTAATCAACGGATGCTACTTATCTGCCCACTATGAACATTTTTTGATTTATTTTAATAATCAATAAAAAAATTTCCTAGATCATACTGATCACCCGAGTTTGCTAAATTTATTATTTTTTTTCCTAAGTACGACACTTTTTACCTTCTAAAGCATAACCCCTTCTTGAAATCATCTCTAAAATTCATTGGTCATGTTTGACTAATTATGTTATCTTTATAAAAGTTACCTTGAGAGTTTTCCTTGAGCGCATCACAGCTCAATTAGATAACATATCTTTAATCTCCCTATATTTTTTTATCCAATAATATTTTACCCCTTTATATTTAAATAATAACACTTAATCCCCACCAAAAATTAAATGTGAGAAATCTTAATGGACAAGTATGCTCTATTTTTTAAAACATTTTTAATAATAATAAATAGAAAAATATACTGAATTAACTCGATAAAAATTTCCATAAAATTTATACATATATTAGCATAAACAAGAAAAGTAACAATTTTAAAAGGGATAACCAACAACAATAAAAAAAAAAAAACTCATTTCACCATCCTCATCAAAATTTAAAAAAAAAAATAGAATTCTAAATTAATGAGTCAAAATTAAATAAAAAGTTGATCATTAAAAATCTCCTCCTCGTCATCAAATATGACATATAATGAATTAGGAGTGAATTTGATTCATCAATTTAAAATTTTAGTTATTTTTTAGTTTGATGAAAATGATGGAATGAGTTTTTAGTTGTTTATCCCTTTTAGAGTGGTTGATTTTCTGTTGTTTATACTAATGTATATATAAATTTTATGAAAATTTTTATAAAAATATAATAGTTAATTCAATATATTTTTTCTCTCTATTATTATTAAAAATAATAAAATAGTGAAGGACATAATTATCTTTTATAAGATTTCTTACATCTAACTTTTGGTCAAAGAAAGAATTAAATGTTATTTTATAAATATAGAGGGTAAAATACGACGAGATAAAAAATACATGGAATTAAAAGTATTTTACCCTTAAATTTATATGGGTGAGTCATCTCCATAATTAATCATATAATTGGATATTCCTATTATAATAATAATAGTAATAATAATAATAATAGTGGCATGTTTATTAGGGTGATGGAAATTTATAAATATAATTTTAAAGAAACGATAGATAACTGAGAATAACGTAAGCAACAAACTCGCGGTGAATAATTGACTAATTGTTATTTTGATGAAAATATGTATGTATAAAATTGTTATTTTGGTGGAAAAATAAAATGTTTTTTTTTATGGTTTCTCACTGGAGTCGTCCGCCGCTACCGTCGAGTCTTACTTACTTAATTACGTAGTAGTTACATTAACCCACTCACTTGTATCCAATTTAATTAACTAACCCCATTGCTACACCTCCATCACTAGCACTGCTAATTTGTCGTTTCCCCTCTCTCTCTCTCTCTCTATCTACTTCTACGATCGACGCCTCTAAATCGACGCCACCACGCACTGCAACACGCCGGCGACATGGCGCCGCCTTTCTACCCAATCCTCTTCCTCCTCGGATTCCTCCTGAACCCTCCGCCCGCCTCTTGCTCGTGCACTGCATCCGACCGCCTCCTCATCGCCAAGGCTTTCCGCTATGTCTCCGGCTTCCGACTCCCCTCTCCCAACGCCACCGCAGCCCCCGGCGGCGGCGGCGGCTGCTCCCTTCTCCTCCCTTCCAAAAACCTCACCGGTACCATCTCCTGGGCCTACCTCCGCAACGTCTCCGCCCTTCGCACCATAGACCTCTCCGGCAACGCGCTCCACGGCTCCGTTCCAGGTGGCTTTTGGTCCGCCCCCGCCCTCCTCGATGTCAACTTCGCAGCCAACCGATTCGGCGGAGCGCTGCGATTCGGCCACTCGCCGACGCTTATCAGATCCCTTAACTTTTCCGGAAACCGATTTAGCAGCGCCGCAGGCCTAGACGCCATGCCAGGCTTGGAGGTCCTCGACCTGTCGAGAAACAGCCTCGCCGTCGTCCCACTAGGCCTGGCGAAGCTGCGAAATCTGAAGCATTTGGACTTGTCGCTGAATAACATGAGCGGAGTTTTCCCCGATGAATTTCCGTTATTCGGCGAAGGGTTCGATTACTTAAACGTTTCGTGCAATAAGTTGACCGGCGCGGTGCAGCCGGAGGTGGAGAAGAAGTTCGGGGCGTCGGCTTTTATTGAGCCCGGATCGCTTAAGTTTCTTCCCTCCGCTAGCACAGGACGACGTTCTTCCTCTTCTCCAACTCCTCGGCCGACATCGCACAAGAAGAAACAGAGGCGAAGCAGAGCGAGAAAATTGGGACTCTTCGTAGCTGGAATTGCATCCGCTATTGTCGTGGTTTTGGCCTCGGTGATCTGCGTCGTGTGTGCCGTCATAAAAAGGAGAAGGAAAATTGATGGAAATAAGTGCGAGAAGAAGGAGACGGAGGTTCCACAGGAGGTCAGGTGGGTGGCGGAGGCTATGCAGTCGGCGCCGGTGGTGCTATTTGCAAAGCCGCTGATGGAGCTCACGTTCGCGGACTTGACGAAGGCCACGTCGGGCTTCGGGAAGGAATCGCAGCTAGCAGAGGGCAGCCGGAGAGGACCTGCATTCAGGGCGGTTCTTCCCGGCGACATGCACTTGGTGGCTCGCGTGGAGGAAGCCACCGGAGATTCGGAGGAGAGTTCTGCCGCCGACTATTTTCGTGAGATCGCGCGCCTTCGCCACCCAAACCTTCTTCCTCTCCTCGGCTATTGCATCCCAGGTGAATTAAATTAGCTTTGACGTTTAATTAGTTGAATTTCGATCGCGTTTGGAATTAGTATTAATTAATTGAAGTCGACCGATTGCAGGGAAGCAGAAGATCGCGTTGTACGAATACATGGAAAGGGGCGACCTCCATCGGTGGCTCCATGAGCTACCGGCGGGGCAGCCAAATGTGGAGGACTGGAGCGGCGACACGTGGGAGCAGCCGGTCGTCGAGTACAAACGAGGGGCGGAGGTTTGCGCCTGGCCGACGAGGCACCGCATCGCTCTCGGCGTGGCGCGGGGTTTGGCATTCCTCCACCAGGGGTGGGTGGGCAACGCCCGAGGCGTCGCCCACGGTCACGTCGTCCCGTCCAATATCCTCCTCGGCGACGACCTCGAGCCGCGCGTGGCGGACTATGGCGGTGGCGTTTACCGAGGCACGGCGGAGGGCGACGTGTACGACTTCGGGGTGGTAGTGATGGAGCTGGTGACAGGGAGGGACGGATGGTCGGAGGAGGCAGTGAGCTGGGCTCGGGGTCTGGTCCGAGGCGGCCGGGCGGCGGAGGCGTTGGACACGCGTCTGCGCTTGCCGAGCCGGAAGGAGGAGAAAGAGGTGATCGAGTGCTTCCGCGTTGGCTATCTCTGCACCGCACCGAACCCAGAGAAGCGTCCCACCATGCAGCAAGTGGTCGGCCTCCTCAAAGACCTGCGCTGCGCCGTCTCCTCCGGCAGCGACGCCACCACCAGCTCCATGTCCTGAATCATAAAAATCGATTTTTTTTTCCAGTAAAAATTACATTTTTAATTAGCAAAACTTAGCCGGTCTGTATCCTCCGTCTGTATCATTCTTGCATCATTGCTTTTTTGTTTTTTTGTCTTACGTTGCCCGAGGAAGGCAGGCCACAGGGGCGGCGAGTGGAGGAAGGCGGAAAGCAGCGAGTGGTTGCTGTCGGACGACCAATCCAAGTGGTTTCAGTAAAAGTCACTTGGAACAAAAGAAGAGAAAGAGGAGCAGCAAACAAGCCAAAGCACAGTCTATCAATTTGTTGGTATGCGAATAGCTTGTTAATGGCGAAGGCATCTCCTTCCTCCCTTCTCATGTGTAAATCACCATTCCATAATCTTTAATTATTTTCTCGTGTATGGAAAAAGTGGGATGGGCATGCTATTCTCTCGCTCTTTCGTCTTTTTCCTCTTTGTCTTTTGTAAGGTGCGAAGAACACTTGACGAAGCAAGTAATAATCTAGTAATAAAAGAATTTGCGCATTTCACCGAATCATGCTCTTTTAATCATTTTTTATTATCACTTTCTATTATTCTAACTCACTGGTCATTATCGGGTAAAGTAAGGTGTGGGTGATTGTCTCAATCTCCGTGTTATTTTAATTCCTTGTTTTAGTGAACTAACCTGTTTTCGATTTCACTTGTTCAATTCTTCATCGATAGTGTTTGATTTCTAAATTGTCGCCGTAGTCGTAGGCTAGATTTGTACGCAAACATTTCAAATCATGCTACGTATAATCGACCATCTGATATAACACGAGCATATGCAAAATAGAACACAAGTCAAGATTGAGTTTTTTCAGTATATATAAATTGTATTCTAATCCAATCAAACCTGACTCATAATTCCAAGATCTGGTCCACACAACAGGTCTTCTTATTTGGTGTGACAGTCTGGATGGCAAATGTGGATCAGTATCCAAAAACTTGTCTGTTTCTTACGGGAAAAGTTGGATTGGGACCAAGCAATTAATATCTTTCTGAGTCTCCAGTCTCCACGCCTGAGTCAGAGGGCCCAATTAGCCCATTAACGTCCAAAAGTTTATTATTTGTATTTTAGATTTACTTAAAAGTAATTTAAATTTTTTAATTGTCATTCTCTACGCCTTGTGGTGGTTTGTGTTCGATGGTCAGCATATTTCTTATGACATTTCAAAGTCCAGGAGCTGTGTCATACATCATCAAAACATTAATGGACAAGAGAATTTCCAGAAAAAAAATTTCTGAATTTTTTAGACTTTTGATGGTAATTAAGAAATGCAGGCAGTCAATTTCTTCAATTATCATAATATTAGCTTCCATGTCATATATAATTGATTTTTTCATGGACACAAATCAAGTGCGTTCCAATGTTTTTCAGATCATGAAAGGCGAACGCGCTTTCATTTTTTTTTTAATCAGAGGATTGGTGGAGAGTGATAACCCTCATTTATTTTACACGTGAGGTCATCACTCTCCATCAATAGTGAAGAATGATTCATCCTCTAATTCACGTTTTGTGGACCAGAGAATCCGTGTTCCAAGAGACCTCGCTAATGTGTCACCACGTGTCTCTCTGTCCATTTGAGTACAGCTTCTTGAATTAGATGGTAACATAAGCTTCCCTTTGGGTCGTTGCCGTGATCGACCCGATAAGGAGGCCGCAGTGGGTAGAAATCGGAGGGAAATTGCTTGGGAAGATAAAACTTTTGATGATTAATTTAAAAACTCGAATTTGGTCAGGTTTTTCTACATTTGTATTTATTTGGGAAGGGGATCTTTGACCGTAGAGAAGCTGAGGCGAGTGGAGAAGAGGTCCCATTGGCGATCCAAATGTCTTCGCTGCCGCCAGGACCTCCACAGCCACAGGAGCACGAGGCAGAGATGGCTGATTCCTCCTGCGAATATATATATATACTCTCATAAATTTTAATCAATCCTTTTTAAGTTGAGTGAACAACAGCCACTCATGAGGAGATGGTAAATCATATCTAATTTTTAATTTCCTCAAATTCTCATTCCTTTAGAAGGTTTGTGATGGGAGGAACTATAAATTTTCAACGTCTTTTAAGTTAGGACACCGAACAACCATCATTTTATTTTTAGATCAAATATGAGGTAAAAAGTAAAGGTATGCTACAAAACTATTAGCTGTATTTTACTCCCCGTGCTGTAGCCTTAAACCCTATGGTAGCCCTAAACCCTATGGTAGCCCATGCTGTAGACTTTAACCCTATGGAAGCACATTTTTATTTTTTTTTATAAGGACCATGATAGCACATTTTGAGTTTATAGAAGGGGAAATAGAATCATGTTTTCTGAAACGAAACCTATCAGGGCACGCTGGGCCCGATATGAGAGAATATCAGGCCCAACGTGATATCACATTTTGAGTTTATAGAAGGGGAAATAGAATCATGTTTTCTGAAACGAAACCTATCAAGGCACGTTGGGCCCGATATGCTCTCATATCAGGTCCACGTTGGGCCTAATATTCTCTCATATCAGGCCCACGTTGGACCTGATATGCTCTCATATCAGGCCCAACAGAGGCTGTATATTTTTTTCAATACTAACTACTACACCTACAGAGCTGTAACTCAAGCTTTGCTACCACAATTAGAGTCCTTGCAATATCAGAATCTCACTCGAACTGAAATAGGTCGAATCAGAGATGTCTAGGTCCATCAGTGAGTTTTGACCAAAATCCACTGATGGACCTCCCCTACTTGGATTTACCTGAAACCACGTTCATTGTGAAGGTCTGAGATGAGAGGAGCTATATTTGGTGTCAAAACTTATATATACCCCCTGGCTAAGAAGGTCTTGATTTGTGCCAGTTAGTACAGAATAGTGGACCTGTTTTCTTTTTCAATGAACGAGAACCCCTGTCCAATTATAATTTTCAAGGATCACTACATTGCCTTTGTCCGAGTTTTAACTCCTTTATATTTCAAACCATATTTACATAACTTTGAAATTACAAACCCCTTCCCGTTGAATTGAAATGCAGTGATATGCTAAACCTATTTTGTTTCTGAATATTCAAAACTGGTAGCGCGTTTTTATTTTACAAAATGGTTATATGGTGTGAATTATTAGTTCTGCCTTGCACTTCTCATACATACAATAAGACTGTATCATAAAATAAATACTACATAAACCAATAAAACAGTAACATCACTTTCCACACATGTTTTTCTTACAATTCTATGTATGCACTGCATACAAAACACATGAATCAACTCCTCCAATTTACAAGTCAAAACCCAAGGGCTGGCGGCATTCTACATGTCCTCCGATTATGGCCCAGTTGTTTGCACCTACTGCATTTGATTTTTACCTTCCCAGTATGTTTCGACTCGATCCTTGCCTTCTTTCGCCTACCCAGCTGCACAAGGCTACGGAGACATAGAACTATAATGTTGTTTATTCTCCTAGGCCAAAATTCCTTGCTTCGACAGGGATAAATATGATCCATGTATGTTGCATTCCAATGGGAGTGATCCATGTATTGTGAATGAAAATAATGTTCACAATATGGGAGTGAGGCAATTGCATGTGAGCAAGACAATCCTAAAATTTGAAACTCCCTGCAGTTATAAATTTTTCTCTCCAAATCAACAATGTATGAAGCACCCCATGTCTCTACTTCCATTTCAGATTGAGAGTAGGGGTGGACTT
>JBBMJZ010413116.1:25667133-25697965 GCA_037833815.1 Zingiber zerumbet | reverse complement strand
GGTCATGAGTTGTGTACGCTTATAACTTACAGCTGTGACGAGAGTTTGGAACAGCTGACCAGATGGTTGTTGGGAGCATGAGTTATGCATGCTTATAACTCGCAGCTGTGATGAGACTCTGTAACAACCGATCGGATGGTCTTTGGGTGTGTGGGCTACTCCTCCCTACCTCACTAACCTGACCTTCCACTGGAAATTTTAATTTCTGGTGGAAAGTAGAGACAGTTGTACATAATTCGTGCAGGGTAGGCCTTCCCAAGATGACGTTGTAGGTGGACGAAAGATCCACTACTATAAATGTGCTTTCGGTACTCATCAGGGGCTCGGTACCCAAAGAGATGAACAATTTGATCTGATCGATCGACTGTACCTCATTCCCTGTGAACCCATATAGGACTGTGGCCATCGGTTGGGGCTCGCTTGCATCGAGCTGCATCTTGTCGAAGGAGTTCTTGAAAAGCACGTTAATAGAGCTTCTGATGTCAACAAAGACTCTAGCCACTCGACTGTTAGCGATTTTAGCTTTGATGATGAGTGCATCATCACGAGAAAGCTCCACTCCCTCTAGGTTTTGAGGCTTGAAGCTAATTTGAGGCCCGACTGCTTTTTCTTGGTTATAGTCAACCTGGCTCTGGTCAGCAGCCATGAGCCTTCCTGGCTCTGGTCAAATCATTGTCAGCGGGGCCTTCGGATATCATACTGACGTCACTTACCATGGCAATTCCCCGGTTCTCTTTTTCTCGGGTCTACCACGATTCATTGTCTTGATCATCTGATACGCCGTCTTAGTTTTCAATTACTTGAAGTGTTTTGGCCGGGCGATCGGAGGTGCTGGGGTTAGGAGTTGAGGCACGATTTGAGGCATTGGCAGACCTCGCTTGACCGCTTAGCATGTTTCACGAGCGAGCTGATAACAGTCTCTTGTATAATGGGTTTTGGACCGATAGTAAGTGCAAAATCGAGGTGCCCATTGGAGGGGTTTGGTAAAAGAGGTCCGAAAGACCTCAATGTGTTGTACTTGTACCACTCTTGCTTTTCGGGCCTGTGGAGAATTCGATCTAAGGTCTCTGGGGCTTATTGGAGGTGATGGTGGTTTCCGATCGGCTTGGCCGATCGAAGTTGGGACAATCACCTCTTTCTTTCGAGCAGCTTGATCTTCCTCTACAATAATGCATTTGACCATCTTCCCCAACAGATTGTTGAAGTCTTTTGCAGGCTTTCTGACGAGGGTTTGAAAGAATTCTGAGAAGACACTTAATAATATTTATGAAGTGACAAACGAGACATCTAACGCCACTTGGTTGAAACATTTAATGTCTGCTCATAAAGATTCCTTGACCCCTTGCTTGAGCATGAACATACTCAGGCTGATCTTTTGATACTTCCTGCTGCTAATATAGTGGTGCAGGAATTCTTAAATTGAGAGAGACTTAAGTTTGATTGGACCAAACAAAAACAAATATGAAAAGATATTTGTCGCAAAGGAAGACGGATGAGCCACTTTTTGGAAGACAAGTTGGATCCTCTTTAATCTAATTAACAAACTAAATTAGTTTGATTTAAATTTTAAAAGCTTTAGTTATTGAACCAGTTTAGTTTTGAACCAATAAAGTTGGGTCTTGAACTAAATTTAAGACAATTGTGGGCTAACAGTAACAAGTTTGGATTCACTAATCAAGAAAAATAATGCTCTTTGGATTAAAACGTAATGGTTAGGTTTTGATCCTCTATTCCTCTTCATGCCGCCGACCACCAAGGAGGCTCGCCTCCTTGGTCCGCTTGCCCATAAGACCCGCCCAGCCACCAACCTCCGGCCAATAGTTCCCCGCCGGCCAGCAGGACCCACTCAGAGCAGAATCTCAGCAAGAAGAACTGACGGACAGATTCTGTTCGTCGATGTCCAACCCCTCTTTGGCCTCCCTATGCTCCGTTCCGACGAGCAGACGTTTGCTACTGGAACTCCGACGCCTTAGGGTAATTTATCCCTTGTTGGCAGCGACTTCGTGGACGCCTCAGAATCTCCATCTAGCCACCACCGCCCCAAGCAAGAAGAACCGGCGGACAGATTCTATCAGTCGGCGCCCAACCCCTCTCCGACCTCCCTATGCTTCGTTCCGACGAGGAAACGTTTGCTACTGGAACTCCGACGCCTCAGGGTACTTTATCCCTCGTTGGCAGCGACTTCGTGGACGTTGGACAGCAAAGAAACGGGTCGGACAACATCTTCTTTACAACCCTTTTCGTTGCTCTTCTTCCTCTGTTTGTGTCGCCAGGTTGCTTTCGTCGCCGGGCACAATGTTGAGCCGGTACCCTCTTGGATCGTCTCAGCTCGTCGGCTAGTACCGTAAACGAAATCGAGACTGGTGGTTCTGTGAAGCCGTTTCGACAATTGCTCGGTGTGGATACGAGGCTTCATAGCATCGTTGTTGATGTCATTTCCACTCTGATTCATCAGGCATAATTTAGTTTCTTAAAATTTTATTATATGATTATATCAGATATAGCTTCAAAGAACAAACTAATGGAAATCCACTTGGGGATGAAGATCTACAAAACACTAAAGAATTGTGATACATCTCCACCAAATTAAGAATTTTCTGAAGATGCAACTACGCATCAATACAAGATATCCTATTTTTTTGATACGCAAAAACACAAATAGGCAATGCACATCTAAATTACCCTGTTATCACGGATGTGGCACAACATGCGGAAAGTCGATCATAAACTTGCTGTGGCGAAGGTTCGAATGGGAAATTTCTACTGCCTAATTAATTTTCTAGGTATATTAGAGGTAAATTGCATAAACTAGCTTACCGAATGAAATGAGAAACTCAATATCATCAGATGGCATGCATTGTGAAATCGAAAGAAAATTTCAATAAAGTTTTGCCTGCAATTGTTTGATGAATCTGGATGTGAGGTCGAGGCATTCCACGATCTTCCTAACTTCCTCGAGTCATTCCTTCTCGTCGACGCAGCGATCGCGATGCACAGCTCGTAAGATCTAGTTCAGTTTTGGATCACAGCAGAAATCAGTAAAAAAAAAAAATGCATTGTACACTGCCGACCAGGTAACGAAGAGTGAATTTGAAGGACGAACTCGGCTAGGAGGAGAGCCTGATGTATCAGCAACGGAGATCCAATGTTTCTGAGATCCATTTAGGTCGCAGTAGAAATCAAAAAAGAAAGGGCGGAGGATCAAAGATCCGGTGAGGGCGAGTTACTCTGACGACGAGAGAGGGATCCTTCCGTTGTAGGAGAGCGGCGGCATCGACCAATTGCCGCCGACCTATCGCCTTCTAGCGGACCTTGAACCGTCCGTCTCTCTTTCCTCCCTTCTCGCTCGAATCGGATTCCAACCGTTGCTTAAAAACTGAGGACCGTAGCAAATAGCAATGAGACAGTGTCTGGAGCATTCCAGAGAGAGCCGCAGCCGCGGGCTTTCAAATTGCAATTCTGCAAGGGCGGTATAGTTATGCACAATCGTGAAGCGTTCGAACGTCAACTCGAGTAGCCAATTGACCATCACCACGTGGCTCACCAAAGCATTCCAATTAGGGTTTGGGAGCTCCCATTGTGACCCCTTCCAACTAGAGCTCCCTTCAACTATGGGAGGGAATTCTTTGATTTTAACGAACGAGAGCCGCCCCTTAGTTTGTTTTTTTTTTTAAATATTATTTTTTCCCCATTTTTGTTTTAAAAAATAAAAATAATAATAAACTTGGATGCTTTTACGAGTTACCGGTTCCGTGACGTGGAGTCGAGAAGTTGGAACGTGCTACTTGCAGTCCTGATCACAAAAGTGATCGTCGAAGATGGAGTTGTAGAATTTGGATGCAGTCCGGAAAAAACGCACCGCCCCCCGCAGAAAGTAATGAATACGACAACTGAAAAGTTGCCGTTCTCCAGATGGAAATGTGCGTTCCACGTCCTATTTGGACAGTCTTACTCGTTTTCCAACAGTCGGACCCACCGGTCACTGAGGTGGACGACTGCCATTGGAATCACAATTGGAGCGAATCAGTGTGTAATTAAGACGCCCATGTTTTGATTTGCGAGTGATTAGATACGACCAATAGCGAACACCAAATAGTTTGTTTTAAGTTCTTTACATTTTTGTAATCCTACAATTTTTTTTTCAGTATATTCCTATTTGGTGTCTCGACGATACAGTGGATCTAATCTCGATTTCCACCGACCTTGGGGATTACGATTTGTTCTTTTCTTTCTCTTTTTTCCAAACACAAATCGTTTTTTTTTTGCAGTGTTATTTAAGCAAAACCCTGCATTTCTAATCTTCGCTACCTATCCATCCATCTTTCTCGACGCGAATTGTTCGACAAGGGTAAAGCTTTTGCCTCATTCTTCCTCGATTTCTTCTCGATTGTTTCTTTTTATCCAATCGTTGGATCTTTAGCTTTAGCTTGTTTCTTTGGTCCGGGGAGTATTTGTTGTTTTCAGTAAGTGATGAAGGAGGCGATTAATTCTTATGGACATAATATAACTGGCTCAGATGATTGCGGATTGGTACCAAGTATCCAAGGCTTTGAAGCTACACACTAAAATTGTGATCCCGAAACTAATCTAGTTCAGTTAACAGTGGAAACAGGGCGTATGCTAAGCAGATAACTGTTTTCATTTCGGCGGATCTTTTGTTTACTATCTTCATCTTTTTGTTTATAGTCCATGTTATATTGTATTTGTTTGTTAGAATTCATTAATTTAGAATGCATGTTGTTTCTCAGCAATTAACTTGCAAACTCTCGTCGTCGCCAACAAAATTTTAAGGATCATCCTTGAGAGTCCAATGGAGAAACGAGCTTCTATTTGTAGGATGTCATAGGAAGACAAATAAGATTGCATTTTCGCATTGTGTTTGAACTCATTGAGTTTTGTTTTTTGCTATGCTTGTTGTTAAAGGTATCTACCCTTAACCACTTATTTTTGTTTACTGTCTCCCAATATTTCATCAAAAGTTGTTTGCTTTCATGATTCTTGAATGTTTTGATGCTCTAATGTAGGTAAAATCTAAGACCAAATTATTTTGCCTTTTATATTTAAGCGGGTGTCTTTTCTCATGAAAGACTGGACTATGTTTATGTTTCTTTCTCTTCTTGATGCATTTTAAGAGGCTATAACCGATTCTTTCCATTAGTGCCTATTCCTTTTTGATCATATGCTCAGCCTAATAATTTGTATTTTCTCTTGGGCACACAACTAGATTCAATCTAAACAATGGCTGATGTTGAGGACATTCAACCGCTTGTCTGCGATAATGGAACAGGAATGGTGAAGGTGAGGATGGTTTTCATCCTAATACATAGTTATCATTCACATGGAAAATCATCTAAAAGGGATTTTGGTAATTTTCATCTCAATAGGCTGGCTTTGCTGGAGATGATGCTCCTAGGGCTGTTTTTCCTAGTATTGTTGGCCGTCCTCGTCATACTGGCGTAATGGTTGGGATGGGGCAGAAAGATGCATATGTAGGAGATGAGGCTCAATCAAAAAGAGGTATTTTGACATTGAAGTACCCTATTGAGCATGGAATTGTTAGCAATTGGGATGACATGGAGAAGATCTGGCATCATACCTTCTACAATGAGCTTCGTGTCGCTCCAGAAGAACATCCAATTCTTCTTACTGAGGCCCCTCTTAATCCCAAAGCGAACAGAGAGAAAATGACACAAATCATGTTTGAAACTTTCGATGTCCCCGCCATGTATGTTGCTATTCAAGCTGTCCTCTCCCTTTATGCTAGCGGGCGTACCACAGGTAATTTTGCCCTCAAGCTTTGTGCAAGATTTTGGACATAAAGATGTGTCTCTTTTATGATCTATATACTAGTTAGCATAACTTCTTCATATTAACTTGTGTGCCTTCTTACATTATGCACGAATCTATTCATAAGCACTAGGATGCAATGCATAAGGAGATTTACAGCAAGGAACCCGTGCTCAAAGAATGGAAAGGGATATTAGAGATTTTTATTATATACTCTCGCGATGAGATAAAATCCAATTTTGGCAACTAAAACTTAGCCAATTTAATTTCCAGCCCCTGATTTTCCTAATCGTTTTATGTTGCAAGACCATGATATTTGATTTACTTTTTGCCACTTGAAAGTCTCAGTGAGTGTAAACTAGTTTCATTTGATAGATTTTGTACATATTGTTTTATTGTTCTTTTTGGTGTCAGTAACAGTACAGTTATAACAATCAGAAGTATTTTGCATAAGCTTTCAATGTTGCTTTCCAATAGCATTCTATCTATATTGAAGTTGTTATTGCTCAACTTCCTAAAGGGAGAAATGCTAAAGATGGTTACCATTAACCCGATTTTGAATTTTTGTTTATATCAACAGAAGTTATCTATTAGTAACAACATGTTGTAAATATGGACAAGTTGTTAGGAGAATTGAATGTGATATTTTCTCTCCTCAGGTATCGTATTGGATTCCGGAGATGGTGTTAGTCATACAGTGCCAATCTACGAGGGGTATGCCCTTCCACATGCTATCCTTCGTCTTGACCTTGCTGGAAGAGACCTGACAGATTGCCTCATGAAGATTCTCACAGAGAGAGGATACTCCTTCACAACCAGTGCCGAGCGAGAAATTGTCCGTGACATCAAGGAGAAGCTTGCGTATGTGGCACTCGACTATGAGCAAGAACTTGAGACTGCTAAGACAAGTTCAGCAGTTGAGAAGACCTATGAACTGCCTGATGGGCAGGTCATCACCATCGGGGCAGAGCGCTTCCGATGCCCGGAGGTGCTCTTCCAGCCTTCACTTATCGGTATGGAATCCGCAGGTATTCATGAAACTACGTATCAGTCCATCATGAAGTGTGATGTAGATATACGGCGAGATTTGTACGGGAACGTTGTTCTAAGTGGCGGGTCGACAATGTTCCCTGGCATAGCGGATAGGATGAACAAGGAGATCACTGCATTGGCCCCCAACAGCATGAAGATAAAGGTTGTGGCTCCACCTGAAAGGAAGTATAGTGTTTGGATTGGAGGGTCTATCTTGGCTTCTTTGAGCACATTCCAACAGGTGAGCAAGCCTGAAATTACCATAGTTTTCTTTTCCCGCCATCTTTACCGGAATTTTATGAGTGTTTTTGCTCGATTGCAGATGTGGATATCGAAAGCAGAATACGAAGAATCGGGTCCTGCGATTGTCCATCGGAAGTGTTTTTAGATGCTTTGCTTTTTTTTGATTATACATTATGATGCGTTCTCAGGAAGATGATAGCTGTTTGTTCTGGATTGTTTTGTTTTTCTTTCGTAAGGGTTGTTGATGGTTTCCTTGTTGCATAAGACTGTTGGGATATATATTTTAGGTATGCTTAATTGAAAGTGAAATGTGTTTGAATAATATGAAGAGTTGTTTTTTTGTTTTAATTTGACTAAAAGACGAATACGCTCGTCCCCAGTGCTCCCGTCAATTCGTTTCAGGGTCAACACAGAGGAGATAAATCATGGACAGCTACAAATCGGACTATTAACCTTTAAAATAGTGATTAGCACATAAGGAAGATATTTTATCTCGTTTTTATTAAGATTTGAACCTCAGATCTCATAATGACAATACTTAATGCGTTAATCACTAGACGATCTTAAGGGGACTTTTTAATTTGACTCTTAATTTGATAGGTAAGAGGTGCAATGTCAATCATTAGTGTTTTCGATCTCTCCATCGTTGAATTCTCAGATTAACATTTAAAATCTGTCGTTAAAAACATTATGGATGAAAAAGCAACTACCCTAAAAGTCAATTAAATAATACTTTAAATAGTTTTAAAATTCTAATTCTATCAAAATAATTTTCAAAAATAAATAAACTACTAAAGGAGTTTCCATTTGTAACTCAGAACAAATCAAAAGTTATAACTTCTTCAAACTCTATGGTTCTTCAATTAAATACTATATAAAGCGAAGTGCAAGAAACTGTTGAATTTGCATTTTTTAAACAATTAATTAAAAAAGTCTAAATAATTGATAAAAAAAACTATTATTTTTTATTGGAAAATAAAAAATTGAAATTGAAATTCTTACGAACCGTAGAAAGACGAACTCAAATTCCACACTCATGAAACAACTACCTAATTGGTTCAACTAGGAATAAATCGAAAACAGTCCGTTTTATTCGGTTCAAGCCGGAAATTGAAATCATGGACCAATACATCCTTCAACAGGGTCATACCCAAATCGTCCTTTAAAAACACTCATTAAGGTTTCACAGTCGGCCGCCGGCTATCGGGCCATGGCGTCCTCCTCCTCCGCCCTCCGCTCATGGCGGACGGCCTTCCTCACCCTCCGCGACGAGACCCTGGCCTCTCCTCCCCCCCAAGTCCTACTCGCTCTCCTCCAAGATCTCATGCTCTCCCACTCTTTCGATGTCCTGGTCTCTGCCGCCCCCGATCTGCCCCCACACGAGGTGCGTTCTCTGTTGCCTCCTTCGGTCCTCGAGTAACTTCTTTTTCGCTGAAGGAGTAGGTTCGAATGCTCTCAGGTGAATTCGGATTTGGTCCTTCTTGCCGAGCTGGCGTCAGATTCCTCGGTGTGCCGAGATTCGGATGTTGTTTTACTCTGGACGTGTCACTTGGTAATCTTTGCTGCTTCATTTCTTCGTTCATGAGAAATTTGGTACCTTTGAGAATGATCGTGGTGCTAGGTTGTTAAATTTTAAGATTTGACATTTTTTTTTCCTCAAGCAAAGAGGAGAAGCCCTCCTGAAATCATTTCAGAGGTAGAAATGGACCTAAACGTTTTTTTTTTCACTTGAAAAGATTTGATATTGTAACTCGAAAGCTACGTAAATGAATTGAATTACCCAATTGGAGGCAACAATGCTCCAAGGGAAGCAATTTGAAGGTACTAGTTAAAGAGGATCATACAATTTTATTTCTGACAAGTGAAAGTAATTTCTGTACCGAGATTAAAGATGAAGATGTTTTTTATGTTCATCATGCTAATCTTTCAGTAGTACAATTACACAATTTTCTTCTCCTAAAAAATTCTTTTGAGTGAGAAGCGATGGCATTTAGATTTAGCATTCTTTTATTCCACCTGAGTATGTTTTTTACTATCTCAAAGGATAACAGTTTTATGTATTTACCGTCTAAGTTGTGTTTATATCCATTGCTTTTTTACATAGCTGTTTGAAGACATTTTTCTGTAAATAGCTTATGAAGTTACTTGACCTTGTCTCCGTGTTTGTTTTCTTCTCCTAAAGTTGTTTATAGCTAATGCAGATTCATGAAGTTAGTTGCAAACTTTTCCTTGATATCAGCAGTTCTTCTTGGACTATTATATTGAGAGTTCTTCAAAAGGTTCTGGAGCACTCTTTTGGAGATTCTGATAATAAGAGCTCAGAGAGTTCTAATAAAACAAGAGTCATGGCTGAGGTTTTAGATATTCTCAGGTAGGACTTGTAATTTTGATAGCTCTCGAGTCCTTGATAAATGCTTGTTTAGTAGCCTATTTGTTTATTCACTTGTTTGCTGGAATGCATTATCTGATCTTGATATAATTGTGCAGTTCTTAGTAAATATGTATGTGCCTCTTATGCTCCATCTAAAAGATTAATAAAAGGAATGTTCAAAACTTTCTTCATTTGTAATTGTATGCCTTTTTGTTTGAAAGCTTCATGAAAATCTTTGACATCCTAGTTTGTTTACCTTTCCTTTTTATTCGAGGTGACAATCTAGCAATTCCTGAGTGAGGTAGTGCAAATAAATTCAGTTGATAAATCTTGACAGGGCCTAATTATTTTATTTAATTTGTCCTTTTGTTTGGATTTCTAGTCAGACTTGGTCTAACAACCTTGACTGTTGGTTTGCAATTTACTTAGGTACCTAGTTGGTGAAAAATGTGAAATTCGGAATATATTTTTTTTCAATTGTTTAATATCCTTATAAAAATACTATCAATAATTCAACTGGTGTCTATTTCAAGTTGTTTATGGTTATTTAATCCATTAGCTTATTTATTTAATTTCTTTGCCCATCTCTTCTTTCTATTTGAGTTAGTTAAAAATTTTATTGGGCATATTAGAGAGAAATGCCGATGACTAACCATGTTAATCCTAACTGTTGACGATCAGCCACATTTAATATATATTTAATATCACTAGTAAATAGTATTTAACCAGACCTCTTAGGTCATTTTCTCCACCAGTACATTTTTTGTATAGTTTAGTTTAATAGTTTATAAAAATATGTTTCATCTTTTGTTTTTTGGTGATTATTCTATCAATGGTAAGAATATTTTTATTTTTAGGAGTCCACTATTTCGTAAATCTCTATATTTCCTTTGCCTAATTTTAGCAATCCATAAATATTTTTCTCCAATTCTCAGTTCTAGATAGTGAAAGGACATATCAGATCATTTAGTTTTGCTATTCTTATGTTGTTATTTTCCTCAGTCTTAGGTATATTATATTACTCCTTGTTTCTGCTATTTTTGCTATAAATGAATTATGTATTTTTAAACTAATAATCTGTTGTACTATTTCACACTACTACCAACTCTCTTTATATGCTACACCTTTCCTTTTGATTCTCCAAAAGTTGATCTCGGGACATTCCTAATCTTACTGCATCAAAGTCCGCATGACAAGAAGCTTACCAGGAAGTTCACCAGAGGCTTCTAACGTGAACAGAGGCTTTGTAGCTTGTGGTACAAGTTATTATGCAAATTGACAATAAGGCAACACTCAAAATATCAAGTTCTCCTAGATATATGATGGGATGCCAATAGTTATATTTAGGGAAATGTATATATTAAGCAAACATTTCAACTATTTGTTAATCTCTGAATAAATAATCATCTATGAAAACAAATCACATTCTAATTTATGCACACTCTTTTTTAGTGCAGAAAAGTTATGCAGCCAATGATTCTTTGCCAATCTCTGTTTTCTTGTCTTTTTTAAGGCTTTCCATGAAGACATTCAGAAGGCATAATTCACATTTGGAGATTATGGAGTCATCCAGGCTTCTTGTTTGTACTGTTTCATACTTACATGCTGAATTACTTAACCTACATTATCCACATGGAATCCGTGGTCCTTCCAATGATTCTCTAAGTAGAAATCCTATATGTAACAACCTGTGGGATGCACAAAGTCTTGCACTTTCCATAATGTGTGATTCTCTCACTGGAATTGTATCTTCTATCCCAATAGACTTATGGCAATCAACTATCGAGGTGAGTATTTCTTTTTTTGACTTTTTCATTCATGTTTTTCTGATTACTAATCATGACTTGTTTTGACAGGTATTGAGGAAAGTGATGGACTACTTGACATCAAAGAATTTACTACTGGAAAACTCTGTCATGTCAAGGTACTTTCTAGTTGGGATTTCTTTTTTCTCATAGTGCTGAAGCAAAAAAAATAAAAAATTCTGATATCTTACCCAATGTTGCAGGCTTTTAACCAATCTTCTAAATGCTCTCCACATTGTTCTTTTGGAGCCAAAAGGCTCTCTTTCAGGACATGTATGTAGATGGATTTCTCTACGATCAATCATTTTATTGAACATAGGTGTATACATTTTGATTAATTTCTTTATGAAACTCCAAGGTCCCAGGTCTAGTTGCAGCACTGCAATTGTTTCTTTCATATGGCCTCGCTAGTGGAGCTCCTTTACCATTTCTGATACATGATTTGAAGGGAAAGTCGCTCACTTCTAATGGCCTAGAATCGGGGTTGGGGAAATCCAGAAAAAGTGATGCTGGTCCTTATAGGCCTCCACACTTGCGCAAGAAAGATGGATTCAGTAATAACCCAGCAGACACTCAATGTTCAGATTATTTATCACCAAATTTTGGTTTCACATCGTCAGACTCGGATCATAGTGACAATGATGGTTCGGCTAAGCATGTAGATCGATATCGAAGCTCCAAAGTTAGATTGGCTGCACTTGTTTGTATTCAGGTACTTTTTCCCTCATACTCAACTTTACTTTGAAGGATGGTTCTTTGTATTCTTAAAAAGGGAAGCTCAATGCACGAAGCTCCTGCTAGTGCAGGGTCCCTAAGAAGGGTTGGATCACTGGGTCTATTGTACACAACCTTACCTTGCATTTTGTAAGAGGCTGTTTTCACGACTCAAATCCATGATCTCAAGGTCACATGGTAGCAACTTGTTCTTTTGCATTCTTAGTGACAAAAAAAATGTCGCTTTGACTTGTTTACTTTAATGTTAGATGCATGTTTCCTAAGACAAAAAAAGCCGGGGAATGAAAATGTGGGTAGGGAAAAAGGGTGAAATTGGATATTTTCCTTTGTTTCTTTGTGAGAAAAAATTAGAAGGGAATATTTTCTATAGAAAATCAATTCCCTTCAAATGTGCTAAAATCCATCTGGTTGTAACAAGTGGAAAAAATATTTTTTCCCCTAATAATTCCACTTGTGACTTAATGATCATGTCCGCATGAGCATGTCCCTACATACCTCCACATGAGAATCTCTCTTGTTAGGACCTTGATAGAAATGCATTTTCTCATACAAAATCTTTGTTATTTGCCTTCGCTGATGCCCTTCTTCTCTAGTCTTCAACTCAAAACCCGATGATGTCTGTCTTCTCCCAATCTTGTGGCGCTAACTTTGTGTCTTTGTTGGCTTGTGTGTCCCATCCCGCTGAACAGTTGTGCGCCCTCTCTAGCCCTCACCATCCCATCCTCACTGGTTGCTATCTTCTCCCATCCTCTCCTTTCCACTTGCACTTGCATCTTTGTTGGCTTGTTGGTTCTGGAGCTTTATATTGGCCATATATTGCATATGATGATGGCCAGGTGGCAATCATGCAGCAGATTATTTGACTATGAGGTATAATCACCCTCTTTTATTGAAAAGGCATTCACAGGAGAATCATACATTCATTATGAGTTGAAATTTATACCAATGAATATATAGGTTGCAGAGCTTGCTACTATCATGCTGATTAGGTTGCACTAGTTTTCTTTTAATGATTAGGTTCCAACAAGTTGGTTGCTATGATTCTATTTATAAATGATTAATTGTTTTTTATGAAGTGCTTGTTAAATCTCATTGGTTGACTTATATATCTCTGTTGTAAGGATCTTTGTCATGCTGATCCAAAGTCACTTTCATCTCTTTGGACCTTGCTTTTACCTGAAAATGACGTGCTACAGCCAAGGTTTATTCTTAATCTACTTTCTGATTCAGGAGTTGTACCATTTACTTATTTTGGCCATTATTTACATCTTGCGTTTGTCTTGTATAGGAAATATGAGGCAAATCTCATGGCATCTTTGCTCTTTGATCCCATTATTAAGGTACTATTCTGAACAAATATCCACTTCAATTGGTTACTGATTAATTTCAACACTCTGCAAACAACATTTTATCACTCCACTTGACTGCACTATCATATTGGTTCCCCCTTTTTTTCGCTGCTTTTTTTTTGCCCACAAATTATCTGGGAACATTTAGCTTTTCTTGACACCTTTCTCTATAATGTGGATTCTCTCGAGATGCCCTACTGTATATTCATTCACTTTATTAGCCTGTTTCTCTTCACAGGTACGGATGGAATCAGCTTCTACTTTGGCTAGCATGTTGGATGGGCATTCCTTGACTTTATCACAAGTTGCTGAATATAATGAATCTTCAAAACGTGGATCTTTTACAACGCTGTCAAGCTCACTTGGCCAAAAGCTAAAGCAGTTCCATACAGGTGGCTGAGACTCATTCTTACCTTTTTTTTTTCTTTTAACTCTTGGTTGCCAGTAATATTGCACCACGGTATGCCAAGATGATGGTTATTTTCTGACTGTGCTTAATTTATTTTTCAGCTAAAGTATGTCTGGTTATTCAACCATAACAATATTCTAATCCCAGCTGAATTACTGTATAACTCACTTTGACAATTAAATGTTGTTGAGGACAAAGTACAATTTCAAACAACTTGGCCCATTATTGTATTTTAATTTTTTGGATTAATTTTCTTAATGATAAGAAGCGAGATTGGTTTGAGTACGCTCACTATCTTAACTAAATGACATTTAAAAAAACTTGAGCTAAGAAAACAAAGAGAAGTGCCGATCAGTAGTACTAAGTGGGACTATAGGTTAAGATATACAATCATAACAAAAAGACACATATATACTATATCAAATAAAAAATTAGAGGAACTAAGAAATGGTAGTTTTTTTAAAGAATTAGACATCTAATCATTACATTATTGCACTGCTTTGCGCTTAGTGGCAGAAAAAATTCTGATACAGATGTCTGAAGCATTATAGTTTGTGCCATCACTGTTGATATGTTGCCATCTTTAACATGACCCTGTATCTTTTTCCCTCTTGTGCTATTTCAAGAAAAAAAATGACTCATAAGTTGATTATAATTGTTTATCAACACAAGGAAGTACTGACAGCTATTTTATTGATGTTTATGTTGCAGGTCTATTGTATCTTCTGCAGCATGAAACTCACCATGGGCTGCTGGCTTCATCGCTTAAAGTCATCTTGCTTTTGATATCTGCAACCCCGTAGGATTCTCTCTGCTTATTCAGCCTCTACATGCTTTAGTATCGTTTCCTTAGAATTAAATCTATGGCTGTGCAATGAATATATCAAACAGTTTATTTTCCAAGGTTCTAAATTGAAAATTTCATAATGGTCTTAGTTCTAACCTGGAAAGTGCCATATTAGTGTGACTTCTATCGATATATAATACTATATGGGTTTATAATTTACACATTCCTATTGACAGTCTCTTGACTCTCCAATTCGACTACACTCATTATCCTCTTAACATAATATACTAATACAGAGTTTTCATGTTTTCATATTCCTGTTTAACTTTAATTGGTTAACCTACAAAATTTGTTTAGGAATTACACTCTACCTTCGAAGGGGAGCCTTGGTGCAACGGTAGTGTTGCTGCCATGTGACCTAGAGGTCACGGGTTCGAGTCTCGGAAACAACTTGTTGCAAAGCAAGGTATAGATCCTTCCATGGGGCCCACATTGGCGGGATTGTAAGGTTGTGTACAATAAATCTTTCCCCGGGACCTCACATTGGTGAGACCTTGGTAAGGCTGCGTACAATAGATCCTTCCCTGGGACCACATTGGTGGGAGTTTCGTGCCCTTTTAATCACACTCCGCCTTCCATAAGAAATCCTAGCCCCTTTGTTTTACCCAAATATTTCGCTACACAAATATTTTGGATTTTCTTATCACGATAACTTTGAGGGGATTAATATCTGAAACTTGGAAATATGAGGTTAAGTTCATTTCTTGGTGATCATTTAGCATGCAAGTTAATGACCTATGACATGGTTAATGAATCTCTTTTGAGATTGATTTACTAATATGCTTATTTAGTGTATACTACACATGTATATCAGGCAAATTTTCTTATTATCATATCATTGATTTTTTGACACCATATCACATATCTTTTCATCAGTCATATCGAGCTTTGCATCCTGCACTGAGCTCAGCATCACTCCACATTGGGCGACACATGCAAAAATCTCATGCTTTGCTGTATTAGATGTTGAGAAGGCTTCTACATTTGCAACTTCCCTTATTTTACTGAAAAAAACTGTGCTTTAAGACTTCCTTCTTATTGGAATGTTAACTTACCTCCTTATTTTGATTTTTTTTTCCAACCATTTGATAGATACGAACGCATGCCCAGTAATTTGCTGCCAACTTTAATTGGATCTCTACACTCAAAAGTGAAGGAAATCCCTTTGTCTAAGAGTTCAAACATGGATCTTCTGGTATACCTTGGTTTGGTTTTCCTATGTAAAATAGTTGCTATTTCACAGTGTTGGTTCTTTTACAGGTCAATGGTCTTGCTTGCTTGGCAGTGTGTTTTTCCAGATCACCTCCCTCATTCCATGTCTTAAAATTTCTTGAGGAAGATATCTCACAAGGTTAGCTTTTGTTTTGATGGAATTATTTTCTTAGAAGTCGATTGAGATTTTCCACTATTTTTTTCTTCCATTTCTTCTTCATATTCCTCTCTTGTTTTTTCTAGTATTAGCTTCTTACATTACATTTGTCCTTTGAACTATAGATTAATACCAGCTAGTCAGATATGTATAGAAATACAATTCCTGTTACATTCTTTGCCGGATCCATATAGATGCTTTTATTTTTCTAGTGCAGAGAAGTGTAGTATATGGCAATGAATCTCGATTACTTAAGATTTTGCTTGGTGTTTAAGTTATGGAAGCCAGTATTTTCTTTGCGGTTGACATGGATGTTTTAATTTCTATGCTATGTTAGTCTATAGTAGTTCCTTTCTGATTCTTAAAGTCTACATATCTGCTTGTTTATATTTGGCTGACCCTTTCCTCCTTTCTTTTTCATAAAAAAGTTATAAGTTTGATGGTGTGGGGTACAAATGTGTAACAATGCAATTTTTTTGTCTTTAATTCGTTCAGGATTTTCCAATAACCAACCAGAGTCATCCATGTTTTGCTTTTTATTCCACTTATCTGAGAGCAAAAATCATCCAAGCGTTATTTATGAGGCTCTTCAGGTACCTTTAATACTAATTTAATTGTTATCTGGAGGTTACTATTGTCCAGGGTAGCTTTTCCTTGACAAATTGTGATAAACTACTGACTAATACGTCATCAAATGCTAGTTTTCTTCTATCTATACATCTTTGTCATAATATTGTGGTGTTTTAACAATTTCATTAGTTATTGTTTGACAAAGCATTCTAAATATTGAATGTTATCTTGCCTGGATGTTGGATAAGTCTATTCTGGCCTCCTAGTTTTCTGTTGGTGGCCTCTAAATTGTTAACATGATTGACTGTGAAGACTTTGTAAATGATGATTAGCTAGGTCATTCTCAAGGATTGAATTCATGAGTCTTGAGAAAGCAGATTACTATTGAGAAAATACATAACACCATGGAATTCCTTGGGTTCTACTTATTCAATAGAATGAACCAGGGTTACTTCTCTAGTCATTTTTTACTGGTTTGTGGAAGTGTTTGGTCTTATCTTGGCTTCAAGGTAGCTGAAACAGTGTGAAAGAAGGATGGATCACACAGCTTGACTGCACTAAGTCCTTGTACTGTCCAACTTGCTTGAATTGCTGTTCATCTATCCTCTAATTGTTTCCCTGCCAACTCGAACTACTGCTCGACCCACCTTGCCCGCCTTTGATTGCTCAACATTCTTGATTGCCTCTTCCTGACTTCAGTATTTCAATTTATTTTTCTGATCAAATACAGTAATTATTATCCTGTCTAAATTCATATGATTGGAATAGCTATTCTTGCCAACCAATTGTGCCAGAAGGATGGATTGACCAGCCTGCCCGCCTCACCTAGACTTCCCCATGTTTGGAATAACTGCCTTCCCTCAACTGCCCAACTTGCCCAGAATGCCGTACCTGCCCAAATTGTCCAGTTTGCTCATATTGCTTGATTGGTCTGCCCAAATTGCTTGGAGTCCAGATTCCTGCCTGAACTGCTCACCCGATATGTTTGGACTGCCCAGACTTCCCACACCTTACCTAAAATGCACCATAAGAACCCAGTGGATTGCCTAGATCTTCAGCTATCATCCAAGAAACTTGCTTAATATCATTTCAAAGGTTAAGGCTACTTTCTACAAACAGGATATATTGAGTGAAAAGCTGATTTGAATGAACAACAAGCTATCATCCAAGAAATTTAATACTATTTCAAAGGCTAAAACTTCTTTCTACCAACAATATGTAATTAAGTGAAAAACTGATTCAGATGAACAAATTATGATATATATGTAGTAAGCATACTGCAGGAAAGTTGGGAGAACTATTGAGACAAAAGGTAGAAAGGATCTTCAATAAATCTTTTTTCTTGAAAAATCATATGTTTGATGTCTTGATTGGTTGTTGCAAAGCAAAGTTACAAAATTCTTGATGAATCACAATATGTTTTCCTATTTGTGTCAATTAGTATCTGGCATCACTTTTTTATTTTTTTTGTTGAAGAAATAAAAATGAAAAAATGTGGATAAAGGGATGGATAAATTGATGATTATGAATGTATATTAACTTCATGTTTCTGAATGATGGATTGTTATATACAACCAAACATGTTTCATTTTGGCAATATTTTACAGATTTTGAGAGCAGCATCACACAACTATCCAAGAATTGCAACTAGAATATGGGGACACATTTCTGTTACTGTTAGTGAACTATTGCTGGTAGGTCGTTGGGATTCTGACTCTGAAATTTGTACCAATTCTTGCAAGGAAGAATTTAGCAAAACTGTCAGTGCAACAACAGAAAAATGTCTAATGGCTGCAATTAAGGTTAGAAACTCTTTTTATCCATATTACCCTTGCAATTCTGCAACTGTATCTAAGTAAAACAACTATGATTTTTCCTTGTCCACACTTTCACCACAATGCCAAGGAATGAATAGCTTTCTTGAATGCCTGTAAGATCGACATGTCAATCTGTGATCTGTGTGCAGGGAAGAGTCTGTGGTAAGGATCAACAATGCAATGTTACAGTAAGGACAAAGACATTGCTTTATCTCACTTGAATTCTGGTGAAAATTAGGATGCTGTTGTGACTTTTTTCCTTTAATCATATCCTCTAATAGTGTATTAGTTAAGATATTTACAGGGAGATTCCTCATAATAAACCAATATCACAATTACTCCATTACTTTCATCTACCTAAAAAGGCCTTATACTAGGAAACTAAACGTGCACGACTCACCTCACAGTATATGGACGGTAAGCAGTCACTTTTTTTTGGACCTTCACAATACCGCCAACAGTTTGATGTACATACATTTCGAGGATTTCTCATGCATCCAACCAATCATGGTTTGTTCTTTGACTATGAAACTAATTTACTATTAGCTATACTGTCATTCCATCTGTTTGAAACAAATATGATAAATCCCTTCAATATTCATGTAGTGATTATATTATGCTATGTTAGATTTCTGTACTAAGGATGACAAATGCTAATTTAGGCTTTGATCATTTTTTCTCTGTTTTAATCATTTAAGTATTTAAGGTTGTGCTTAGGTCCTTGATGAGTGCCTTCGGGCTGTTTCTGAGTTCAAAGGCGTAGATGATTTTCAAGATCTTAGACTGCTTGATATCCAACGCATCTCCAGTTCCACCAGAACCAAGAAGATTTCATCTGCACCTTCTTTTGAACTTAATGACCTAGATACCTCCAACGGCGTCAGTACCTCTCATGGGATTGACCAGTGGAACGAAGTGATTTCTAATCACTTACCCAAGTCTCTGCCACATGCCTCTCCGATGGTAAGTTATGGTTTACGTAATGAGCAACCTTTCTGTAATCAAGTAACCCATCTTATACACGCCCTTTTTTTTTTCTATTGTTAGCTAAAACTTAGATGGCTAATGAAAGTGTTTTGACTGAATTACACTCTTCCTGACTCTTTGCTGCTACTTGTTGATAGTGCTTATATCACTGCTAATATACACGTGTATAAACTTTGTGCTTTGGTTTACTAAACAGACTGTCAGTGACAAAATAATTGCATATTTGAAAATTACTAAGCAGCACAATGGTGGGTTGTTAGATAATCTAATTAGCCAGCATTCCCTGCCAACATTAACAAATTTTTTTTCTTGATTTTCTGTTTAAGCTTTATTGAAATTGGAAAGAATGGTTTCTGTAGTTTTCCATAATTTAGTTTTATTGAGAACGATGTCTTCTAGATTGCTTTTCACAGAACAAAAATTTTGATCTTTCTTTTAGCTGAAGCCAGAACAAAATCAGATATGTAACAATCTACTTGCTTTGATAAATGTCACCTTTGTTTAGCTTCTTGTACAAACTCCAAATCATTTTTGTTTGGGATCTGGTGATCACTTTATTTCTCCTTCTTTGTATGTGGGGCAGAGGTGATTAACTTTATGAACTTGATACCAGAAGAAAGGCCTGAACTTTATAGGTCTCATATTTCCTAGGGATGGATCACAGAATTTTTTTTCTCGTGTATAGCGTAAAACCCAACTTTAGTATTTAGTCTTTCGACTCTTTCCTCCCCTCAACCCAAGGGGGAAAAACCCTACTGTCTAATTTGCCAATAATGTAAATTGAGCAGCTACTCTGCAACATCTATAAACTTAGTGTTAATTAATATTGATCTGATTAAACTTCAAAATGAGTATTTTACAATTCATACTTCATTGTGTTGCATTATGATATTTGGGTTGCAGTTAGAATCAGCAAGTTAGTCTTGTTTAATGCATAATTGTATGCCCGTGGATTGCCAAAATGCATTTTCAATGCTTACCTTAGTTTTGTGTTTGAACTCGTCCAGGTGAGGGCAGCATCACTTACATGCTTTGCAGGGATGACATCCAGTGTTTTCACCTCCCTCACAAAGGGAAAGCAAGAAATTGTTATTTCTTCAGCTGTAAGAGAGAATCTTGGCTTAAGATGTTTACAATTTTCAATATAAAAAAAAAGAAAAAAATCAAAATTGATTTTTGTTAGTGACAAGTGCAAATACTCCATAGGTTACAGCAGCACTGAGTGATGCAGTTCCATCTGTCAGATTAGCTGCATGTCGAGCTATTGGTGTTCTAACATGTTTCTCATGCATAGTTTCTCGGTAGTCTTTCATGCAATCCCGTGTCTCAGATTTCAATATTTATAAATTAATGGTCTAAAATCTAAATCTAATACTTTGATACCGTTGGAATGCTTTTCCAGATCAAAGGTGATTAATGAATTTATTCGTGCAGCTGATTATAACTCACACGATCCTCAATCATCGGTACCTAACTTCATCAATTTTATGTTATAGCTAACTGGCTTATCTGGGTTTCCAAGATTATATTTCTGTGTTATGGGAGAAGGGTCTTCAACATGATCAACCCAGTCATTCCATATTGTAGTTTAAAATGGCTAAGTCTTGTTACATATCTTTTACTTAAGGTTCGGATTACAGCCTCATGGGCTCTGGCAAATATATGTGATGCACTTCGCCACAGAGAAACTGAATTGATCTCAGTTATCTGTGAAGGTTAGTTTAGGTGCCACATAAGTTTTCTGGATTTTGAACCGCATGTCATATTTATCCACAAATTCTCAAATGCAGATGAAACAACACATCGTGATTCTATCTCTCTACTAGTTGAAAGTGCTTTACGGCTAACGAAGGACAGTGATAAGGTCAGATTATCACAAGCAAACACATTGCTTGTGACTTATGTTAGTCATGATGACTTCAAATTTGACTTTATTAACTTCAATGGCTGCTTTAATGTCTCTATCTACTCATTTTGCTTTCCCTCATTCGTATTTATAGATAAAATCAAATGCTGTGAGGGCTCTCGGGAACCTATCAAGATTCATCAGTTTGCCTTCCTACTCAGCAGCTGAAAAGTTAAAGAGGTAGTACTTGTTTTCTAGCAGTTCAAGCTAGGGTGTTGGGTTTCCCATGTTATACTACACATATAAGTTTTGACTAGATCTATCTATTAGCAGTTTTTCTACGCTAAATTTTAATGGAAATCATTTCTGGCTTGAGAAAATGGTGCAAGCATTTGTTTCTTGTGTGATTACTGGGAACGTGAAGGTATTTTTTCTACATGGATACTCTGTCATCAGTTTTATTGACTAAATTCTGGCCTCAAAATTGGTATACATCTTTGTTTCTTGTGTGACTACTGGGAACGTGAAGTTATCTCTTCTATATGTCTACTTTCTCATCGGTTTAATTGACTCAATTCTGTCCTAAAATATTGCTATTTATACTTGTTGGAAGTTTTGAGTAATATTTTGTTGGTCAAATGTTTAGAGAAGGATAGGGCATTACTGAGTCTTATGAAATCCAAAAACATTCACAAACTTGATCTTTAGAGCAAATAAATACATGACTAATTGAATTTTTAAACTTCTATTACCTTGACTATTTGGTGTTTCAGGTTCAATGGAATGTTTGTCATGCTTTGAGCAACTTATTCATGAATGAGACCATAAAATTGCACCAAATGTCTTGGTATGGTGTCAACAATTTGTCTTTGTAATATTCTAGTTTAGTTTAACAAGCATTGTCTTTGCTTTTCATTAGCTTATCATCATCTTTACAAAAAAAAAAAAAATTGCCAACATAGTTTTGATTTACATATTATTTTGAAAATTTTAGAAATTATTATGGAGTCATGTTTTTTCTTCTTGGTTTATATATCTATAGTTGTTTCCAGAGTTTAAATTCTAATATTTGAACATTGACTTGTGTTTGCAGGGCCCCTACCGTTTACAGTATTCTTCTATTGCTCCTCCGTGACTCTACCAACTTTAAGATTAGGATTCATGCAGCTGTTGCTTTAGCTGTTCCAACCTCAAGGCTTGGTTAGTGAACAATTCTATCTCATGCTTCCTATTTTGTTGTTTTAATTTCATTAAAAGATTAGTATCCAGACTGCAGCGAGCAGTATGCACATTTATCTCACTTAGGCTGCACCATATGGATGGCTTGCTCAGCCTGCTGACTGCCAACCCTGCCTGAACTATCTGTCTGGAGTGGACTCACCGTGCATGTTCTCCTGATGTGGAATCTAGGCAGATAGACATTAAACAAAGAGAAGTTATTTCTAGGGTTTCCCTCTTGCTTGTATCTCACAGAAGGCTAACCATGCTATCAGATTTTTCAGCTGCCCTTAATCAGTAGCTGCCATCATTATAATTCATTCAGTTTTCACTTCTCATTTGATGCAGTGCTGAAAGACTCATTATTTATATTAGCTAACTGCATAAAAAGAATATTCCTTAACAGTTTTCCATCTTGTCTGTTTATGGTGAAGCTTATGGGAGCTCATTTTCGGATGTTGTTCAAAGTATAGAGCATGTACGTGAATCACTTGTTTTAGATACTTCCTCCACACCGTCAAATTTCAAATACAAAGACAACCTTACAAAGCAGGTTAGTTTTTGTATTACATTAATTTCAAAATCATACTCCTATTTATTACCTCATAAGCATATTTTTGTAAAACAATCTGTCTTTCCAGATGACTTTGACAACTTTGCACGTGCTGGGCTTTGTTTCACCCAGTGATGATCAGGCATTGCGAGATTTCCTCTTTAAGGTTGTGATGATGTCCTTTTTGATTATGCTGATCTTTTATTATTATTATTTTTTAGGAAATTTCACCTCAATTCTGTTAAGGTTTCTGCATATCTGCTAATGTTGTTCTTAAGCAAATAAATCACTATTCAATCTCAATAAAAATCATTAACATGCATGCTGCATATAACAAGATAGATTGTTTCTAAGCGTTATTATAATTCAAATGTTAGCAAATCCTATTTTGAAGTTGGTTTTTGGGATCACGGGCAATAACAAGTAGAGTACCTACTTTTTTTTGGGGGGGGTATTACTAGAACTCATATCTGATTAAATATCTGCTACCTGAATTAGTTTAAATATCCTCTATGGACCATGGATTAAAATCTGGAGCTTAATCGCTTGATGTGGGCGAAACATCTGATTCCGCCCATGGATCAACATTGGCACAACGTCGGCACACCGCGATGCATCCAAACACGTTGCACGAGCCTGAAGACGTGTCCGAATGTGTTGCGCAAACCTGGAGACACATTAGGGCACGTCGCCCGAGCTAGGCGGCGTGTCCAAATGTGTTGCGTGAGCTCGACGACGAGTCCAAACACGTTGCGCGAGCGCGGTGACACATCACGCGAGCCCTGTGACACATCGCGCGAACCTAGCGACGCGTCCAAATGCGTTGGCCGGACTGTATGTGCTCGCGGTCGTCACGGAACAGGGAAGTGGAGGTTTTGACTTAGCACAGTTCGAGATTTTAAACCATGCCTCTACTTGAATAGTTAAATATTCATTTTAACTGATAAATGAGTACTTGAATCCATAGCTCTCAGAACATATTGAAATAATTATATATATATTTTTAAAAATAATTTTAGAAGTTAAATTTATATTATCTAAAAACTAAATTTAAAAAAAATTATTTCCAAAATGGGCCATTTCGTGATAATCCATTTATATATTAGGTCTTGTTATGTTACTTTCACTTTTTATCTCTATTAATGGTGGTTTTGTTCAGGTTGTGTTGGTCGGGTCATATTTAATATTGTCATACTTGTGATATGTAGGCATCTAGGTTCTCCTTAGTAAACAAACCAAAGGTAAAACTTTTGTTTAATATTGCCAGAAAGACCACCTATTTGCTCTTCAATAGGATTTGTCACAAAATTATGAATAAAGTTGTCCATCATCATCACAATTATTGGGTGAATGCAAAATTGCTTAAGTGGGCACCACTGGACAAAGATAATTGTCTAATGTCCTGGATAACTCCAGTCATTGGACCTTTCCTAACCTGAAAAATATGCTGGTATGAGGTATCCCAGGTACCCGTGAGTACCCTTAGTTTTGAACAAATCCAAAGATACACTTGAGCATTAAGCATAATAGAGTACCCAACTTGACTTGTACTGGTTGTTTATTAGCAGAAAGTTTATTATCAGGTACTTTTGCTGTCCCTATTTAGGACCAATAAGTTAATATGCTTTCATGTTTTTTCATAGCTCAGTTTAAATTCGTATGTTAGGAGTTGCACTTTGGATGTAGCTTAATCTAATAAGTTTTGACTAAATTTATTGCACGATCATTGTTGAGAGGCACTTCAAATTAAGGATTAGAAATAATGCATGGACTGCCTGTCATGCCTTGCTGCTTTGCCTACTTACATCACCTGCCTGGACAGCCGGCCAGACTGATTAATGTTCTGACTGCTTTGTCAGACCTTGCCATGAGATTGAATAATGGTTCTATAGGAATAATTCCTTTCAAATAAAATTCTCTCATTAGCTATCATATGGATCTAATACAAATCATCCTGTGTAATTTTGTTTTGCAATTTCATGACACGGCAAATCCATCTTATGCAATATGGATGCATACCTTGGTCCAATCCATTTTTTATGAAAATGATCCTGTTACTTTTTTCCTTTCTTGACAATACTAAATTTTGGACTGTATATTAACAACATTGCGTTTTATGATTATTGCAGAAAGCTTCCCTTCTAGAGGAGTGGTTCAAAGGACTGACTTCAACGGGGTCTTCTTCTACTCACAATGAGGAAGATGCATTTCTCTCTTCTGTAACAAACAGAACTATTTTATTGGCTGGCTTGGAGTCCTTGATCAATGTCTACAGAAGCAGCAATCACCATATTGTTTCTCAGAGATTTGAGAAATTGTTGAACAGCCTATCATAATCTCAGTCGTTTGAGCAGGTATCTCATATTTATGTGCGTCTGGAAATTGCATTCTATCAGGGGAAAACTTTGGCCGGCTTATAACATGACTGCAGCTTGCTCATATTCTTCCCCTATTACATGATTGGTTTCCAGTTCAGGTATATGAGATTCTGAGAGCCAAGCCGTGGCTTTCAACCAAGTTGTAGCTCATGCAGCATGTAGATTTTTCTATCTTTATTATTATTATTTTTTTTTGTAAAATTCAGTTTGTATAATTTCCCGTGTGAAATTGTATTTATACAAGTTTCCTAATTCGGTGAAATCTTAAGTGTATTGTTGCATCTGTAGATTTGTGTGCCTTCTTGTTTTTATCCATTTCAGTGCCCACAGGAACGCATGCTCAGCAATTATAACATTCCACTTCCTACGATAAACTATTGTTGGAAACAACAGGTGAGATGCTTTGACTTTCTCCAAAATCATTGCCTTTAACTTGTTGGATCTTATGATTTCCTAATTTTCGATTTCTGGAACAGGCCCAATCTCTCAATTCAGTTTGCACTCTTCCATTCAAGATGTCGTATCTATTGCTTAATTCTTGTAAAATGACGGTCTATTGAATTTGTTGGCTCATAAATGAGACGCTCAACAAGATCGCGAGCTATCATCATCTTCATAGCATGCAGTACCCATCAGCATCTTTGTAGTCTTAGACAACCTACATATTACTATGTATATGCTGCATGAGATAGGATTGGCTTAATTATCCTAATCGTTTTTTCCTAAAAAAAATACATTGCTAACTAATTGAAAGGCCTTGAAAGGCAGACGTGGAGAACCTGTTGAATCGCGGGCAGATTGAGTTTCTGATAAAGATAAGTGAAGGTTATGACAAGTGATAGTTTGATTCTAAAGTGCTTGCATGACAAATGGTGAGGCATAACTGGAAGGGTCTCTTTTCTTGTTCAAGGGCGACCTAGTCTTATTTAAGGGTGATATAGTAAGTGCATTGCATTTTTTTGGGCAATAACAAGATTAACTTTGAAGAATAATTGAACTTTGTGATTTTTTTTTATCACCAGTCTTTGTTTTTTATCATAAAGATATTTCATTGAGACTATTAGTTCAAAAGTAACATTATATGAATTTAGACAACCAAAAGTATTGGTCGATTTTTTTCTACTTCTTTATTAAGGAGCCATAGTGATTAGCCACTACTTCCAACCACCAGTTGGTGAGGGTGTTGGTAACATTGTGGCCTTCGGTCAAGATGATTTGCCATTGGGATGTTGGTTTTTTTAAAAAAATTATTTAGATATCTAATTTTTACTATTTAATTAATCTGGAAGGTGACAAGTTCAGCCTTATAAAAATTTTTATCGGCTATTAGGATAAACTAGAAAACATAGATAATTTCTAACGAATTGTTCAACATCATAAATTGGGAGAGAAGTGATACATTGGGCGCCTCTCATGCATGCCCAGCGTATGTGACTGAAAGGCACCCCCATGTGATAGTGGGGCCCACATGGGAGCGCCCCCACCTCTCTTAGTCGCGTATGCTAGGTGTGCATGGAAGATGCCTAGCATATCAGACTCTTCGACTTAGATCATCTTCTATGAGCGCTTTCTTTTCGTAAGTATTTCGACCTTGCTTGCTTTAACTTTGCTTCCACTCAAGTTTTAAGGCTCTTAAGTAGTTTTTAAGGTGTAGTGCAGACGGTGGGTGCATGACATCTCTGACGTAATGACCAAGGGTCGATTCTCAGGAACTGACGATGTGGGGTTTACTCCACCATGCACCCACCATATACTTAATGTTTATGTACTTGTATTTATCTTCTTCTATATCCGTGAAGCAGTGGATTTTTTTTTTAGGCGCGTAAGGAACTAATCCTGACCAAATGCTACACTTTTAAAATTTGACTTAAAAATAAATTAATGTAGGGTTTTGATAAGCAAATAGCTTCATTTTTAAATTCTCCTGCAAACCTACTTAATTTGGAAATTAATAGTTAATATTATGGAAAGCAGACAAAAAAAGAAATACAAATTGTAAAATAAAAAGGAAAGGAGACGTTAACAACCACTAAATTCAAATTAACATTATCATATTTTAACAAAACAAATGGAAGAAAGTTAACTCCCTTCATTTTTTTTCTTTAATTTCATTTCCATCTTTGTTAAACAATTATTAAGTGCCAAAAATGCCTCAAACGTGCCTTCGACAACTGTATATTACAAACCAACGTGACACCAAGTCATGCACTGCGATTCGCGTCCACCTTCACGGCGTATAAAAGTGGAAGAAGCGCGAGCCGGCTAGTTCATCGTCCAAATGGAGATTCCGGCGGATAGCAAGTCGTTGCCGACGTCGCCGAAGCTTCTCCGGCGAGTATCGAAGCAGCAAGCGGTCGCCTCGCCGCGGTTGCCGCCGCCGGAGAACAGCAAACGGTGCCTCCAAGTCCCCACCTTCATCATCTGTTTGATTTGCCTCAACATTTGGTGCGCCTTCCTCTTCATCCACTCATTCCATTTCTGCATCTCCTCGCCCAAGGTCGACCTCTACTGCATATCCATCAGCACCGGCAAGCATCCGAAGCTTTCCGCCGCCATAGGCCCGGCGGTTCCGGGCGGCGCAGCCGGCGGAGAGCCGGAACAGGAGTGGCTCGAGAAGGAGAAGCTAATGGACCTAGAACAGGCCCCAAGGGGCCTGGAATCGGCCCAAGAAAAATCGCCCGAGGTGGACCGGACGCGGGAATCGGTCGAATTAGTGGACCGGATCGAGGCGCAGGCGCCCAGCATGGACCGGAATCAGGAACCGGTCGAGATGGGGGTACGAGAGGAGTCGAACCGGTTGGAGGAGCAGTGGGGGATCGTGGCGGTGCAAAGCTGCATGAGTCAGCTGCGCACGTTGGCGGCGAAAGGAGCGCACGTGACGGGGGAGAGGGGGAGCTGCGACGGCCGAGGGGTGTACGTGTACGATTTGCCGTCCAAGTTCAACCGCGACCTGGCGGCGATGTGCGGCGACTTGCTGCCGTGGGCGGACCTGTGCAAGTACTTCGCGAACGAGGCGCTGGGGGAGAAGGCGGAGGCGCTGGGGCCGCGGTGGTACGGGAGCCACCAGTACTTCCTGGAGCCCATCTTCCACAACCGGATCCAGAACCACCCGTGCAGAGTCCACGACCGCGACGCCGCCAGGCTCTTCTACGTGCCCTTCTACGGCGGGCTGGACGTCGTCCGGTGGCATTTCAGGAACGTCTCGACGGAAGTCAAGGACGCGCTCGGCGTCGAGCTCATCAGGTCGGTCGGTGGCTTTAGTGAATTTTTCTCAAATTTGGATGATTTTTTTTATTATTATTAAAAATTGGATCTTGAAACGCAGGTGGTTGGAGGAGCAGCCGTCGTGGAGGAGGAACTCCGGCGCCGACCACATATTCGTGCTGGGTAAGATATCGTGGGACTTCCGGCGATACGACGACCGCCATTGGGGCAGCAACTTCCTGCTGCTCGACCAGATGCAGAAATCCTTCAAGTTCCTGATCGAGCGTCAACCGTGGGAGCGGAACGACGTCGGGGTGCCCCACCCCACCCACTTCCACCCTCACGACGACGCCGACATCACCGCCTGGCAGCTCCGCCTCTCCGCCTTCCCCCGCCGCAACCTCGTCGGCTTCGCCGGCGCCGCCAGGGAAGAGGAGAGCATCCGGTCAGCACTGATTGAGCAATGCATCGCGTCCAACCCCGAGTGTCGCTTCCTCAACTGCAACGGCGGCGGGTGCATGAAGACGGAGGTGGTGGTGGGCCTGTTCATGGAATCAGAATTCTGCCTGCAGCCGCCGGGGGACAGCCCGACGAGGAAGTCGGTGTTCGACAGCCTGGTGGCGGGCTGCATCCCAGTGATCTTCAACCCCTTCACGGCGTACTACCAGTACCCGTGGCACTTACCGGAGGACCACCGGAGGTGGTCGGTGTTCATCGACGAGGAGGAGGTGAGGCAAGGGAAGGTGGACGTGGTGGAGAGGTTAAGGAGGGTGCCGGCGGAGGAGAGGGAGGAGATGAGGAGGTATATTGTGCATCAGATCATGCCGGGGCTGGTTTATGGAGATCCGACCGCCAGGTTTGAGAGATTCCGCGATGCTTTTGATATAGTGGTGGATAATATGATGGAGAAATTAGTTGGCGGATCAGCCGGAGAATGATCAAATTTTCAATTTTATAGTTTTGATCATGGTTTTTTTTTATACTAAATATTTTCATATGTATTCGTCCATTAGTCTCAATGTAGGAGTCACATAAACATTGATTTATGTGAAAATTCTTGTGTCTCTATTCCTTAATATCGATAATTAAAAAACAATATAATGGAGAATAATGATGAAATATACGAAAGACCAGGCAACATTAGAACCCTCTTATTCCTCTTTTCCAGCGGCTCCCTCAGGAGCAGTCATTCTTTATTTCCCTTCTTCAGTTGGATTTGGTGATGGTGGATGGTCAATCTGAGTTGAGTGTGGATAGAATAATATAGTTTAGATGAAATCGAGTACAAATTTATCTTCGACACAGTGCCACGGAATACAATAATCATCTCCTAAAATACGACTTTATCTATGATAGTAATCCTATAAATCACATACCTCCGAACTAAAGAAAATTTTCAAACTCTCTAAAATATAAGTATGGAATGTAATTCTTACTTTACTTTGAATGGAATAAATGAAAAGATAGAGTAAAATATTTATTTATAATTTATGGAAAGTTAGAAATGAAATGATAGAGTAAAATATTTATTTATAATTTATGGAAAGTTAGAGGAACCTTTTAATTCAATCAGATTCCATCTATTCAATTTGAATGGGATGATCCAAATTGTATCCCTTTCCTAGGAACATAATATCCCTTCTTTTGGTACAGCGGGGCCAGCAAGAAGGGAGGGATGAATTACTTGTAAATAAAAGAAAATCCTCCTCATTCTTTCAACTCAAAAAATAGCAACAATAATAATACGAAAATAACAGAAATAAAAGCAAGATAAGAAAGAAGACTCAACAATTGACTTGATTACAACCAAGAAGGTTGTTAATCTAAGGCGGTGGAACATCGCACTATGAATCTCTTTCTCTGAAGGCAAAAAAGCCTTTTACACATTAAAAGCTCTTAGGCGTTGCTAGGGAATTGAATACAAAGATCATTTAAGCTTATAGACCAAGGCTATATTTATAGCCTTGATCGGGGCACCTAGAAGGGTTCTAGGCGCCTAGAAGGGGATAAGATTTTATCCCTTTCACACGGATCACGGTTTGACCGTGATCTGGATAAAGATCAACTTCCGGGCGCCCGGACCTAAAAGTCAACTAGGTTGACTTTTTTGGTTCGGGCCCTCAGCTCTAGTTCAGCTCGTCTCGGTCCGGGTCTTCTGTTCCGACTTCGCTTGCTTGGGTGATCTCGGCCATCCGAAATAGGGCTCACTCGAACTCAACTTCCGACCTTCTCCTCGAGCAGGCTTTCGTCCCGGCTTCTCGTCCCTCGAACGTCGCACATTTTCTTCTCGTCCACCAGTGTACTCTTCTGCA
>JBBMJZ010413116.1:25613814-25654895 GCA_037833815.1 Zingiber zerumbet | reverse complement strand
GTTTTGGGTTGAACTCGGGTTTGGGTCAGGTTCGAGTTGGGTTAAAAAAAAACTCAACCCGATCCACTAGAATTGACATCCTTACCACAGAGGGCAGTCGACTGACATTTTCATCAATCGACTGATTGGCGGGGTTTTCTAACCCGTGGCCTATATAATAAAGACTTCGGAGTTTGGTTAAGGTTGACGAAATAGAGGTGGTTAACCCCTAGTAGTAGTCTACCATTGCCCTAGCGTCTCAAGTGTTCTTGTGAGAGTTGTGGTGAAGTTTCTCCACCCACAAGGAGCTACGTGAGCTAGCTAAAGTTTGTCGGGGAATCATCCACCGATGGATTAGGATCATTCACCTTACGGATAGCCATGGAGTAGGAGCTTTATCTCCAATCCACGTTAAAATGAGAGTGTCGAGTTTGGTTTGCTTTCCTGTCTTATATTTAGATTAACTTTCGTATTCATATTTATATTCCTTGTATTCCGATGTGCTAATGAATATATAGGAAAGCGATTTGGTCTAACGAGCTATTAAACTTAGGGGTGTCAAAAATGAACCTGACCCGATGACCCAACTCGAGTCGACCTGAAAAAAATTAGGTTCGGGCTGGAGGGTTGGAGAGTTAAAAAATTTTGGATTGGGTCGGGTTAGGTTCAGATTGACCCAGGCTGACCTAAATATAGGGTTTAGTGGATTTTTTGAGGTTAAATCAAATTTTATTTTAAAAATTAAGATATTTTTATGTATATTAATATCATGTTTGTATGATAATGACGAAGTATTGAGATAAAAGTGAAGAATTATAGGAAAAATAACCCCAAAAAGTTATTTTGAATATGATTTTCGGGTTATTTGGGTCGTGTTCGGGTTGATCGGGTTGTTCGGATTCAGGTTCTGGTTTAGGTGTTTTGGGTTAAACTCGGGTTCGAGTCAGGTTCGGGTTGGGTTAAAAAAAAAACTCAACCCGACCCAACCCACCCGAATTGACACCCTTACCACAGAGGACAGTCGACTGACATTTTCACCAATCGACTAATAGGCGGGATTTTCTAACCCGTGGCGTATATAACCAAGGCTTGGGAGATTGGTTAAGGTTAACAAAATAGAGGTAATTAACCCCTATTAGTAGTTTACCATTGCCCTAACGTCTCAAGTGTTCTTGTGAGAATTGTGGCGAGGTTTCTCCACCCACAAGGAGCTACGTGAGCTAGCTAGAGTTTGTCGGGGAATCATCCATCGATGGATCGAGATTGTCCACCTTATGGATAGTCATGGAGTAGGAGCTTTATCTCCAAATCACGTTAAACGAGAGTGTCGAGTTTGGTTTGCTTTCTTGTCTTGTATTTAGATTAACTTTCGTCTTCGTATTTATATTCCTTGTATTCCGCTGTGCTAACGAATACGTAGGAAAGCGATTTGGTCTAACGAGCTATTCAACCTAGGGGTGTCAAAAATGAACTCGACCCGACGACCCAACCCGAGTCGACCTGAAAAAAAATCAGGTTCGGGTTGGGCATTTTCAGGTTCGGGTTGGGTTCGAGTTGGAGGGTTAAAATTTTTTGGATCGGGTCGGATCGGGTTCGAGTTTACTCAGGTTGACCTAAATATAGGGTTTAGTGGATTTTTTAGGGTTAAATTGAACTTTATTTTAAAAATTAAGATATTTTTATGTATATTAATATCATGTTTGTATGATAATGATGGAGTATTGAGATAAAAGTGAAGAATTAAATGAAAAATAACCTTAAAAAGTTATTTTGAATCAAATTTTCGGGTTATCTGGGTCGGGTTCGGGTTGATCGGATTGGTCGGGTTCGGGTTCGTGTTTAGGTGTTTTGGGTTGAACTCGCGTTCGGGTTGGGTTAAAAAAAAAAAAAACTCAATCCGACCGAACCTGACCCGAATTGACACCCTTACTTCTGACTACCCTGTTCTCTTGACTTTCACCTGATTGACTTTATCAAACCCACCATCACGCGCTGTATCAATGAAATCATAACAGTATCCTACTTGATGAGTGATGATAGATAATAAATTCCTTCTTTTTAGCTCCTCGAGCTTGATTTTTTTCTCCTTTATGGAGTTTTGAAGCACAGCAATCCTCGTTGATGTTCCATATAATGATCTCTGGAAACCATCCCAAAATTCAATATTTGTTTGACGAAATCAGAGATTAAATGTTTTGAATTACTAGGGTTCTAACCTCGTCAGAGACTCTCTTAGCTTCCTCAGCTGCCTGAGCTTTTGCATTGATAAATCTTCACCGAGTGTAACTATTGTCTAGTAGCTTAAGCATGTGGATATCGTCCTGCCGAGAAGATGATTTGCGGGCTTGTTTCAACCCTGAAATACTGGGGCTGTGGCGGCTTCAATGAAAAGAGCAGCCTACCGACGGATCCGTTCAGATTGAGAGGGTGCTGCTGTTGACGGCCAGGCAACGCCGAGCTCAGAGATCGGAGGCAGATGAAGTTGGTCGACGCCCTGCATGAGGCGTTCTCGGCAGCATCTTGCCTTCTAGCGGACATGGCCGGTAAGAGATCGGCCTCAGGCATGGAGGACCGGACATCGCGATCGCCCTCGATCTGCATGACGCTGGGGGAAGAGGCGGACTGTTGCAGAAGCCTCCTTAACGCTGCCCTCGTAAGGAAAATGACTGACTTGGACTGGCATAGGGGCGATTCTTCTCCTTAGGGATAGTGGCAGGGGTTCTCGGCCGCTGCGCCGCTTTGGATCAGCGGGCCTGTTGAATGGGAGCTGCTCCGCCGCATGGTTGTTATAGGCGAAAAGTCGAACCACAGCCTGACGGTTTATCATGAAAAGAGGTGGCGCCGCTGGAGAGGTGAGTCTCGGAGCTTCCGCCAAATCCAGGAGTCTCACTCATCTCGGGTCCTTCGAAACCAAGACAATTTTAGGATGGGGTTTCAGGATGTTGACGATCAGTATCCATGCCTCGCTGGGATCCTTCGCGGTGGCCTAACATCCGCCGGAGGCGGCGGCAGATGGGGGAGACTACGGTGAAATTTGAGGAAAATGAATCGAAGAAGAAGGGTTACATTCGAGGCGAAGAGGAGGAAAAAGTAGCCGTTCGGTTGGGGACGAGGGCAACGGCTAGTTCTCACTTCTATCGGTGTACTGACAATCTCACTCGACTTTGATACGCACTAATAATTATTGGTTTTCAATAGGGACCCAGTAGGGACCCAAAATATGACTGTGAGCATGTGTAAAGATCTAAAAGTCGTTTTTTAAAAAAATAGCATTGAGATCTAAAAGTCACATCCTAAAAATAGCAAAATCTTAGATCGAGATCGTCAACATCCAGAAAGTTGAGAAAATCTCAACTACCTTTTGAAAGTTATCTCAAAAGTCAACAAAGCAAATGTAATTAGATGCCGTAATTAGCCCTAAGTGATTCAAAAATAATCATTAAAATTGCTCTAACCTGGATAAAACATTAAAAATATCATTAAAATTGCTTTAATATAATAATTATGGTTAAAAATATTTCAATATCTATTAAAATTATTTTCAAAATTACTCTAACTTGATTAAATATTTCCAAATGCAAATCCGATCTTTACACCACCTCGGCACCACCATGGCACCATCTACTAATTTGACTTTTTATTGGGAAAATGTCAATGTCAAGAAATCACGGTCGTTTTTCTCAACTAATTAAATTTCCTGTCTTTTTTTCTCAACCATAATTTACTATTATTTTTTTTTAAAGAAAATAAATTAAATAAATATCTTAAATTTGTTAGAGCAAATATCAAAAGGTTTATGATAAATATAAGGAATTGACATATGAAAATGAAAATGTAATAAAGACAAAAACAATGAATATAATTTGTATAAAAAATATTTAACATATTTTACTTTTAAAAAAATTATTTCTTAAATATTTATTATGAATAAGTATTGTGCTTATATATATTTTTTCTAAAAACACCCACTATTTAAAAAGTAACAAAGAGATTATTAAATGCGAAGCATATTCTCTTCTCTCTTACCGTTAATAGGAAAGGAGTACTTCGGCATTCATAAAACACTGAGGCTGTTTTATTAAAAAGAGTCATTTTATTTTATTTTATTTTTAGATTTTATGTTTAAAAAGGCCTTCCTGGCTTCCTGTCACAGAGAAAAGAGGGATTTGAGTGAGAGGTACGGAGAGCGGGCGATTTGAGTTTAGGTCGCTGCTCCGTCTCGCTGGAGCCGCCGTTGGACGGCGCTGTGCCAGCCATCGCCATGGTTTCTGACGAGGATATCACCAGCTGCATCGAGTCCGTCCTCCGGCAGACTTCGGACCCCGCCGCCACCCTCTCCGGCGTCGTCCGCCAGGTCGAAGCCAAGCTAGGCGTCGACCTCTCCCACAAGTCCGCCTTCATTCGCGACCAGATCGAGATCCTACTGGGCCCCTCTCGCCTGCCGGCGGCCACCTTTCTCGCTTCCCAGCAGCCTCCTCCTGCTGCTTCCCCGCATAGCCCCTACATCCTCCTGCCCTACCTCCCGTTGCAACAGCAGTTCTCCACTCACCAGCCAACTTCCTCCGCGCCCTCAGATCCATTCCCCCCTCAGCAGCACCCCGGAATCACTTTCCAGTATCCCCCGCCCCCGCCTCTGCCAGCTGCCGCCGTCATGGCAGCATACCACCTACAGCAGCAGCTCCACCAGACACCGCAGGGCGTCCATGCTGCCAACCTCCCCCCACCTGCAGCTGTCGCTGTGTCTGCGCCAAAGGAAAGGTTCTGCCTTTTGCTTATAATACATCATATACACCAACCACGTTACTCTGGGGCTTATATCGAACTATCCCTTGCTTTGCGCCACTTTTTATGTGATTATATTTTTCCATTTTTTATTATTTTTGAGTATTCCCTTTGCTAATGAGTACGGTGATTAATGGTTTAGGCGTCCGTAGTAAGAAGTTGGAGATTTGGTCGACGTCTTAATTTATCTTAAACACGTGTGACTGGATAGAGTTAAACGTGTGTCCTGTCTTGTTGTTATTTTCTGGGATCATCTTAAGATTTGGAACATCCAAGCTTTTAGACAAAAAGAGATAAAAAAAGAACATGGAGAAAGAATGTACTGCAAGATTATAGTCACAAGTGCATTCTTTAGAACTGCAGTTTTTTTGGATGAACTGAAGTGTTATGCTAGCATTTAACTGATTGTTACTTTATTTGTCAAGTCATTCATGATCCTGGCTGTTTATCTATGTTAAAGACTTGAAAAAAAAAACCTTGGTTACTTATTTATCTCCAAGCTTCCTTACTTCTTGTATGGCCTTTACCAATCCACAATTCTTGCACCGGCTGGGAATGAGTAAGCTCGAAATGCAATGTACTTAAGCCTTAATGCTATGCTCTTTGATGATTAGACTGATTTGTATGTAACAGAGAAGATTGACCGTATTCCTAAGATTTCTGGAGGGCAGATTTGTTCTGTTTTTTGTATATACACTGATATACACTGATAACTTAATCTACTCAGATTGTCATCTTGATAATCATTATAATTTATAAGGACCAATCCTTTTTAGTCCAACTATTTGAGGTTACTTACACGGATCTTATTCCTTTGGTGAACCATATAAAAGCTACATCACTAGTAATCTACTATATTAGTCTTATAATCCGGAAAAAAAAGATCTACTTACCCCTTCGTTATGACCTTTGTTTTTTCTCCCCTATTGTTTGGTGGTTTATAGGGAGACGTTAAGGAATAGTTACCCTTCCCTCTTTTTGTCTCATTAAATCATTTTTTGTATTGTGTAATTAACTTGAGACAAAAATCAAAAGATACCTTTAATGAATATTGCACGATGGGATGTATCTAGGGATATGCGTGCGTGTGCGTGTGTGCGTGTGCGTGTTGGAGCATAGGAATTAACCAAGTAGTGGGAAAATACATTATACCTGCTTGAATCTTGTATTTAGGGGGAGGGGACCTAGTGCATTAGTCTTCCTCAATGTTACAAACTTATATTTAACATTAGCTTACGGCTCATCTCGTGGGTTTTTTTCTTTCTATTTTTATTGGGGAGGTAATCAATTAGTATGAAGTTCTGATTGGTAGTGTTGTGCAGTCTCATGTGCATTGTGTCCAACCATTTTTTGCATTTTAAAATTTCACAGTTTATTTATAGCTGATCAATATATTCTACAGTTGATTGTATAAAGAAATGCATATATGTTGTACCATTTACGTATTGTTCTGTAGTTGTTGTATTGGTTACTGTTGTTTCATCTACTGTGCAGTGCACCACCTAAGGCTAAAAGAAAAGGTGGTTCTGGGGGTCTAAACAAAGTTTGTGGTGTTTCACCTGAACTCCAGCCTATTGTTGGTGAGGCAGCAATGTCAAGAACTCAGGTTCATCTTACAATCAGCATATTCACTATTGCAAAACCTAGCTCCAACAGTTGCTATTGTTCTGTATATTAATTAGTCATCGCTCATCTCAATACAGATTGTGAAGCAACTCTGGGCTTACATCCGAAAAAACAATCTCCAAGATCCTAATAATAAGAGGAAGATCATATGTAATGATGAACTTAGGGTGGTGTTTGAGACTGACAGTACCGACATGTTTAAAATGAACAAGCTGTTAGCTAAACATATTCTTCCGCTTGATTGTGCGAGTATGATGGTTTGTCTTGCATATTTAATTGTGCATCTTTGTCAAGCAAAGGCAAATAATACTTTGTTGTTTCTCTTTTTCAGAAGAGACTGCTTCTGAATTCAAAAGGCTAAAGGCTGAAGAGGTTACTTCACCTGAAGTTTCTCAACTTGATTCTGATGGATATCCTCTTTCTATTTCTGTTGCTCTGGCCAAATTTTTTGGGTGTGCAGAAAGAGAGATGCTCCAATCTGATGCTTTGAGCCGTGTATGGGACTACATAAAATCCAATCAACTGGAGGTAAGTTCTAGCTATTTGCATGAAATGACATTGTCGGTTTAATATCATGTCAGTTTATATCACGTATGCATAGTTCATTTCTTATTGTTGCTTTATATTTTTCTTAGAGGCCAATAGTTTCTGCTTGTATAATTACTATTGATTTTTAAGGATCGCTAAGATAGAGATGTGAGGATTTTGGAAAAGATTTAGCATTCAAGAGCAATTAGATATAGTTCCAAGAAAAAAGGTTGAGGTGGAATGAATATGTTCGAGGTGATAGTGAATTCTATTAGTTAGGAAAATTAATCTGATTAAATTTGAAGATGTAAGGGTAGAGAGAGATTATAGTTAATGCAATTAGAGGTGATTTAAGATCTTTAGTATAGCTTTGTACAGTGTTTAATGGAGGATTGATATACATGTAATCAATTCCATATAGTTTGGGCTAACTCAATTTGATGATATCTGTATTGTTGCCTTTAACTCTTCAAGATATCCGAGTTTTGTGTTAATTAATAATCAAAGTGATTAGCCATGTAACTTTTTACAGAGTTTAATGGAGAGATGAGACACAGGTAGTTCACTCCATACAGTTAGAACTAATGAGTCAGTGATGATAGCTAATGTTGCCCTTTTAATCTTAATGATATCTGATTTTTATATCAATCAATAATCATAGTGTTTTTTTTCTCTATGTCAAAGATTTTTTACTTTCACATTGCACTTGGATGCTATCTCTAGAAGCATTTATTTACTTGATATACCTTCTCATGGCATGAACTATATGCCTACAAAGATTGGGTTAGGAGGATGCTAGTTCAATATGCCTCTCAATGCCACATTCATGAAAGTTTAGTGTAGCATTTCCCTACTGTATCAGTCGCCAACAGTCTTTTTATTCTGACTGCAAAACTGCTTTTTGATTCTCTTATGAAACATTGTAATTTATCAGGAGGTTCGGTGAATGCTTTGTTACACCAATCAAAATGCTTTATCTACTTGACACTCGGGGTTTGGGTGAACTAGTTGTCACTATTAAGAGTGGTTGAATTGCTTACCATTTAACCTAATGGACACGTGATGATGGTAGTATAAAGTCAATTTCTTCCTCTATGCTTAGTGAATCAGTTTTTTTTTCCGTGCAAGATGCTATGCTCCTTTTTTATGATTTTACTTATCCGTCTTTATTTCACCCTCATTTTCTATGTTAGTACTTGTATGCCCTTAATTCATGTTTAGGTTATGTTTGTTTGATCGTACTCTGAAGGAAAATTTCACTTTGTTTTTACAAATAAGATTCATATAATGATTTTGTATTTACATATTTGGTATTGTACCAACATCATTTATTATTTCAAGTGAACTTGGGATCACTTGCATCTATTTGATATATCCCTTGTTTGCCAGCAGTTTATTATTTGTAATCAGATTTTTGATTCCTTAATTTTTGTAGGATCATACAAACATGGTGATTACATGCGATACCAAGCTTGAAGAATTGCTTGGTTGTAAAAGTTTCCCTGTCACAGGCGTAACCGACATGCTGAAGAACCATTTAATCAAAAAAACATGATCCTATTAAATAGCTGGTTAGATGATCTATAACTATCATCTCCTCTTTACACTCTTTTTTTTTAGTATGCTGTTTTTCTCTAGATACCTTTTTCCTCTTTGCTGATTTGTGGATAGTTGACATTACTTTAGATGAAGCCTTTTCATTGGTCATAAGTGCTCTTTACATGCTGATGATGAGTTGATGTTTGCTCTCTATTAATGTGTTATACTAGAATACTGTAATCATTATTCATGAGGAAAATTTTGCTGCAGTCTTCTGTGTAGAATTTGTAGAATTTTGTAATGCTTTGTAAATCTTCTGTTGACATGTGTTCCACTCTTATGTTCCATCTTTCTATATTAAGTTATTTTTTACCTTGCAATTTGAGTTTGTCATCACAAAAGAACAATGTATTATTTTTGAATTATGTTTTCCATTTTTCATGTTAATTGTTGAAGTTAAAATGTCATATTCTGTATTTCGATAAGATATCTCCTTAATATGCATGTGGTTAAATTTAATGTAATCCTTAGCTTGTTGTGATTTACTTTACCTAAAACACACAAAGGGCATGCCCATGTTTAGAAAAAGTGAGGTGTACATTTTCACAGGTGCCATATATAGGTCAATTTACCAGATCATGCCCCTTTTAATTAACTTTTGCCAAAACCCATCCCTTACTATTAGTCTTCCTGTTTTTCTCCTCGATTTCAAAAAACCTTTCAAAACTCTGGAATCATATTTGCAAGTTGATTTGCAAATCAACTTTGGCATGATTTTCTCTCAAAATCAACCTGTTTGAGTACATTTGCACTTAAAATGTCCATATTGAAATATTTTGTGCATAAATATAGATAAATTTCCATGCAAGGCTTGCATAGGTCTAATTGCTTGAAAATGGTATGCATCCTGTTTGACAAATCAGTTTGAGGCATGATTATCACTCAAAATAGATTTGTTTGAATTCCTTTGCACCTACAATATTTATTTTGGAGTGTCACACATTCTAATTAGCCCATGATGATCCACGAACTGATTTTAGCTCAATAATGGCGTATTTAGTTAATTTCTGCCTAAATTGATCGTTTGGGGTGTTCTCACATCGTAATGGAGCATAAATATAAGAAATTGACTGTGCAAACATATTTTAGAATCAATTTGCTTGGTTATGATTGACACAAAATTCTCTACAAGTGAGATTGATTTTGACCCAAAATCAGTTTGTTTGAGTTCTTGTGCATCAAAGTGATTGCTTTTGAGGTTTGCATAGAAAAGTTGGCTGAGAGAATCCAAGAGAAAAGTGGGAAAATATCCTCTTTTTTCTCATGAGATGCTTTCTTCTTATTTTTCTTCTTCTTTCAACTTCTTCCCTAATCACCTGTCCTCCATCAAGGCATCAACCTTTACCCTACTCATGTCTCCTCCACTCTTTATCCTTATTTCTCAATTTCTTCTTTGCTTTTGTTGCGGGAAGAAGAAAACGGGGAACGAAAGACGGTAAAGAAAAATGTAGCAGGGAAGAAGAAGATGCTAGTTGAAGCGAGAAAAGATAATAGGAATGTTAAAATTTAAAACAATGTATAAACTCTGGCTACTAAAAGCATGTATGCATATGTCTTAACAACAGATCAAGAAAGAAAATCACACTTCAATCTGAAATTTCTTTTACAGATTAATAGTGAGAAAACTAGCTACATCAACAAGAAAACTCCAAGAATTGGACCGTCAGTCCTTATTGTGTCCCTTCCCAGATTGAGATTGCCAAAATCTCAGGTTGAGCTGGCAATTCACGATGTCTTTTAGGCTTTGGACCCCTGCTTAAGCAATGGCTCAGGCTGTCCCTAATCATATGAAATAAAATACAATAACATTCTGGTCAATAAAAAAAAAAATCTAGACTTGAAAATGCCTTGCAATCAGGCCCATTTTCAATTTTCCATTCCTCCTAGTTATAGCAATTGCACAAGTTGCAAGCGTATGTTTCTCATTCTTCTTTTCCTTTCATTCTTGAGAAGGCAATCATCCACATGCCTCTCTTTGTCATGCACAAAGATGGATTATTATCTTGAACTTGTGATCCAATTTTTTGGCACTTGTTCTATGTTGTCACAGATAATCTGGTATCTGCTCATGCAGAAAATCCAGTTAGTGTTCCAACTTTATTCTTCATGGAGATTATTCACCTTATATCATCCTTTGTACATCTTATTTATCTATCATCGAAGCCATTCTCTCTTTTTCTATAATATAAAATGTTGCCCCTACGAGCTGGTGCAGTTGGTTCATGCAAGGGTGTTGCTACAAATAGACTATTCCCGGCGAGTGCGAAATGCTCCGCTGGTTGCCTCACCCATCCTTGCATGTGCTGCTGTTGCTGGGCAAAACTCCCCGCAATTTATCTCCCAGATAGTGGAGGCCATCCTAGAGGGGCCGTCAAGGTGATGATTTCATGTTTTGCTGCCTATAATATAAAATGTTTGTTTCTAAATTTAGTTTAACAAGACTTCTAGTTTATTTGCAATTTTTTACTTTATAGTGCCTTCCTACCCTTGAAATATATATTTAATGCATTGAACATATCTGCTTCTGCTGTATTTATTTTCAGTTTCTACTAAAGATGAATTAGTTCTTCATGATTCGCCATGCATATTTATCATTCTCCATATATTAATCTTTATTTTAGCTTGAAGCCATTCTCTCCATCTTCTATAATATGAAATGTCAATGTCTAACTTTGGCTTAGGTGGACAGTCAGATTATATACAAATTTAAGTTACTTCATAATTGCATTCTTATTCTGGAAATATATGTTTGATGCATTGAAACATCTGCTGCTGCTTTATTTATCTTTACTTTCACGATTTGTCATGCTTATTAATTATGGTTGTTTACCATTTGTTCATTACTAAAAAAAGAACGTTTCTTATTCGTTAGTAATCAACTCCATAGTTGCTTTATTGATGATCTGGTAGACAATGCTGATGATCGATGATATAGTTGGTTCTAAGATTCATGGATGGCCGATGTATATTGCTAATACCTTCTTACTTTTGCAGACACTTTTCGGTTTCATCAGCTTGATCCTAACACTTACAAGGGTGGAAAAAGAACTCTACTAAGACTGGTTACTGGTTGTATGTTATAATTTTAGAAAGTAGTTTCTAATTAGGTTGTTATGTAACATATTTACCAATGTTCCTAATCACTATAGTTGACCTACAATGCTTGGTTTTCCCGTTATGGTTATTGAAATCGCACTGGCTGTGCTATCTTCTAGCAATGTATATGGAATACTTAAGAGATAGATGAATACAGATTGCAACCCCTCCACTCTAACCTTCTATTGACAACCTTTTGCGGTAGGTTGCGCTCAATGATCTCTGCTTGTAGCATACCACACCATCACTTCAGCTAAATTTCAGCTGTGAAATTTCAAACAAATTTCTTATTCATATGGTTGTTATCTTTGCGAATTGAATACAGATCGCGCCTTCCTCTCCTGAAGAAGTAACTTTGGATGAGCAATGTTTCTCGGTATGTCCTAAGCTTCTTTGATGTTGCATCTCGATCATCTCAGTGTAGTATACACCATAAGCTCTTATCTGTTGAATTAAGCTACACTATTTCTTTTCTTATGCTTCAAAGATTTAGCTGTTTACTTGCAGTCATCCCTAGTGCTCTACTGCAATGTCGTATTAGTTATCATTTTCATCAATTTAATTACATGTTTTTCTTCAATTTTGAGATAATTCTTCCACATTTTGAAAACCCTGAGAAATGAGATCCAAACAAAAAGAGTTAATTATATAAATAAATATCAAGTTAACAGAGTTTTAGTTGGTGTTTTTTCTCATAATCGATGTTTGCTATGGAAGAAGGGTAGAGAGGATGATTACCAAAATGAGCATTTACTTTATACTTTTAAAATTTGTAATTAAATTAAATGCTAACTGTTAATAAGTTAAGATATTTAATTATTTTAAATTTTGAGAGATATTTAGGTTTTTTTTCTGGAATAATTGGATGAAGACACGTTGCAAACAGTTATTTATCCATGAATTTGCTTTGAAATCTATGTCGATTGTTGACCGTCGGATCCATGTGGTTGCGCTTCCCATCGAAGTCGGTTGTCATCAAAATGACGTGCCGAAATTATAGGAACGTGCGCAGAAATATAACCATGCGGTGGCAGTAGAAGTAACCATGGACTTTGGTCTGCTACGTAAGGAAACAAGAGAGCAAAAGATGGAAGCGGCGGTGGCGGCCGCCTTCGACGCCCACTCCGAAGTCGCCGACGCCCTCACCGGCTTCCTCTCCGAGCCCTCCCACTTCCTCCTCGACGACTTCCTCCACGCTTCGGAGTCCTCCGCCGCCGGTATCCACCCGTCCTTCTCTGCCCCCTCCTCCCTCTTCTCCCCGCTACCACTTCACGAACCCAGCGGCAGCGGCCTCCTCCAGCATTGGCCGAAGCGCCACCGAAGTTGCGACGACCTGCGCCACCACCAACTCCCGACGCCGGCGAGGGAGGAGCGGACGGAGCTGTCGGCGCAGAGCCGGGCGGCACGGGCGAGGAGGAAGAGAATTGCGGAGAAGACGCAGGAGTTGGGCCGGCTGATCCCCGGCGGGAATAGGATGACGACGGCGGAGATGCTGCAGGCTGCCGGCGGCTACGTCAAGTTCATGCAGGCCCAAGTCGGCCTTCTTGGGCTATTATTCACCGGCCCAATTAAGGTCCAATTAGAAATGCTCAATTTTAACTCTTTTTTTAATACAGAAATAATAAACTAATTTTATTTTTCTTATTATATTGAAGAATTGGCCTCCACCGGAGACAGAGAGAAAGGCCCAAGCTCTGGTATCATCGCCACGTGTCCAAGAAAAATTGGCTGCGGAAGGGCGGTGCGTGGTGGCGAAGGAGTTGGTGATGGTCATGGCCGAGGACAAGGAGATCCAGTCCAACTTGACCATCGCTCGCGATCTTAATCGGTTCATCGAGTCGATCAATATCGGACTACGTTAGGGTTTTTGTTTTTCCTTGAAAAAAGAATTGCCAATTTAATTCTGAAAATTATATCCTATGTATTTCTTTTTGTGTTAATTTTATTACTATTACTGTTTCAAAATGTGATCATTAACTAAATGGATGGTGTAAGCCTGTTTTTTCTTCGTATCAAAGTGTTATTGATAATCTCATTAATTGGAAAGACTGAGATTAGAAGACTAATCAGCTCAGTCATTCTTCCAGGGGTTCTATGTAAAGTCAACCTTCTGAAATTAATAAAAAACACATGTTGGAGAAAATATTTTGTATATAAAATCTCGAGCAATAAAAAAAACTCCTTTTTATTGGAATCATGAAGGATATTTTTTTATCAAATCTCACCCCACTGATTCTTCCCTAACCACCGCTGTTTGATCAATTATGATTTTTTATTGATCGATTTTAATTTTTTTGACTATTGATTTTAAATTTAAATCCTACTTGTTCAACAACATAATTATAGTTTCATAACCGCTCCAATGGATACATAACCTATAACAAAATGACAAAAAGATGTTCATGTGTGTGCTATTTTACATGGGATTGATGGTAAAAAAACTGAAAAAAAGATATTCATATGATATTAAAAAAAACATAGGACTGCTCTTTTGATTTTTGCCCTAAAATCTTTCTAAATCTCAAGAAAAAGGAAAGTTACAATCATAGGAAATGAACGAACTTTGGTGATAATAAAATCACTCTATGAGATGGATTATGGTTCACTCAGCCTGGTTGAGCTCCCCAAATACTCCACTTCGTTCGACATGTTGAACAGTTTACTGGGTCAGATTCGATTAGTTTGTCATGTCGACAACACCGTCTGCTTTCAAATGGCTGGTTCCGGCCAGCCCAATTGGCTCAGTTCAAATTCCATCTCCGACTGATCCCTCAGATCGCTGTCAATCACCAGTAATCCCCACAACTGCACGTCCCTCTGGCGACTAGATGGAACCGGCTGCTATCCCTCAAAGATATCTCCATTTGATATACATTCGATACATACTTTGCGAAATTATGACAATCAATGCAGATTCGGAGGTTCTTTGTGATGCGAATCGACTCACGACGACGAGCACTGCCCATCAGCCCGAATGCTATGGCCAACTTCTCGCTATGCCCAAGTAGTATGCTTTCCTTTTGCTCATCGTCTACATCATGTAGCACACAGCTAAGATCCGGAACATAACCTGCCGCTTTGATCCTTTCGCACACCTCTGTAATCTTATCAAAAATTTCTTTCCTTTGGGGATGAGAACGGTCGCTGGAAAAGAAAATGTGCATGACCTTGTCGAGTTGGATGGAGCTTCTCCCTGGTTCTTTCGTCAGTTTTCTCAGTTTCATTGACTCCCTCACTCTGGCAACATCTTGCCATCTTCCTGAAGCAGCATAAATATTCGAAAGTATCACATAGTTACTAGCATTGTCAGGTTCCGTGTCGAGAAGCTTTTGAGCAACAACTTCGCCAATCGAAATCTTAGCATGCAATCTGCAGGCACCAAGAAGTGAATTCCATAGGGCAGATGTTGGTTCGTATGGCATGTTCTTTATCACATCTAGCGCTTCTTCTATTCTGCCAGCACGCCCGAGTAGATCTACGACACATCCATAATGCTCTATTTCTGGTTTCAACCTTTGATCACGGACCATATAACCAAAAATGTCTAGACCCTCGTCGATCAATCCACCGTGACTGCAGCCAGATAGCACAGCTAAGAAAGTAACACCATTGGGCTTCACTTCTCGAAACATGGACTTAAAGAGCTGAACAACCTCTCTTCCTAAACCATGTTTACCGTAACCAGTAAGCATTGTATTCCAACTAATCACCGATCTCTCAAGCATGTTATCAAAGACTCTTCTTGAATGCTTCAAGCTTCCACATTTAGAGTACATGTCAATCAAAGAGTTGTTGAGGACTACATAAAACAGAAGCTCACTTCTGATAACCAAGCCATGCACTTGCCGACCAAAATCCAAAGCAGCAAGTCCGGCAACTGCAGTCAATAGACTGACAAAAGTAACATAGTTACATTCCATTCCCTCTCTCTGAAGCTGTCGGAACACTTTCAGAGCTTCCACATCGAGGCCTGACTGGGCATATCCAGAGATAATAGCAGTACAAGAAACAACATCCCTATGAGGCAGCATGTTGAAAACTCTTCGAGCATCTTTGATTTCACCAGCCTTGGAGTACATGTCAAGCAGTGAACTCCCGACGAACATATGAGAATCAAAGTTAGTCTTCACTGCTAGAGAATGTATTTGCTTGCCATGATCTTGAGCAGAGTGTCCAGTACAAGAAGGAAGAACTGTAGCCAATGTGTATTCGTTGGGCAAAATACCTGCCAAATTATGCAAGTTTTAAGATTGAATAACTTTATTTTCCAACATTTTTTGAGAGGAAACAGATGAATATGGTTAACAATAAGCTAAACAAAAGTTTCAACATATATTTTCCACTGAAGCAGGAGTTGTAAATATCCCAGATTAGTTTTAATGTTAATCAATCGAATTAAGTAAAGCCCCGTGTTTGATGCCTTGTGTTTGAGTGTGCGGGAACTTATGAAGACAAGAAATCGAGCAGAAGGCGCAGCGAGCAAGAAGGATGGCATGTGAAGGGAGCGCCGACGGGTTCGGTGCATCCAAGGAACGAGGAGCTGCGGAAAAGTAGGCCAATGGAGCGAGAAGGACGCGCATGGTGCATCTGAGAGATGAGAGGCCGAGAGGAAGTCTGCTCGAGGAAAAGGTCGGAGTTTGATTCGGGTGAGCTCAACTCCAGACGACCAAAGCATCACCCAAGTGGACGGATCAAAGAATCGTCAACTTCTGATGTTGACCATCTGAGGCGCCTCGAGTTACCTAAGGCATCGAAGACTCAAGGTGCATGTTGTCTTGAGATGTCTCGGATGAACAGAAGTCAAAACACCTCAGATGGATCTCAAGAGCCTCACATGCAGGAAGCAACCATTGCCGCGGAGATAAGCAGCGGAATCCACGTCAGCCGACCCGAGGTGCCTCCGATGAATTGTGGCGCCTCCAATGTTGATAGATCAACAAAAAACCATTGCGTGTGGATCAACCTCAACACAACTGAGGCACCTCTGATGGAACTGAGGCCCCTCCAATGGAACTAAGGCTCCTTCGATGTGCTACCTCAGCAAAACGGTCATTTTGACCAGGATGCTATAAATAAAGGTCTTGTCCTCTTAGTTTTAACAACACACAGTATTTCATTTCCTAATTCGAGTTTAGAAACTTCTGTACTCAACTGTTGTAAGGGGCTACTCTGTCTCCAACTGTTGTCAAAGAAGGAGCCACTTCGTGCGCATTTCAACATCTTGGATTAACATTATCCAGGTTGCAAACCAAGTAAAAGTTCCGAGTCTCTTACTTTATATTTATGTTATTTGTTTACATTTAATGTGTGTGTCCTTGCTAAGTAAGTAGCAAGAGAAGATTCGTAATTCCACTTTACAGGGTCATTCACCCCCTCTAGTTGGTCCAACTGATCCAAGAATAGTTAGATCAAGGAAACAATTGTTAAACCAAGAGGGCAGCATAATTCATTCCACTAGATCTGTTAAGTATGATCGAGGAAACAATTGCTAAACAAAGAGGGCAGTTTGATTTGTTCCACTAGATCTGCTCCTCAAATTATTGGTAGATTCTGAAAAAAAAATTTGAGTTCAAATCTAGCAAGCTAACTAAAAGGTAGAAAATTGGTGCAGCCATAGATCCCTATTTCTTTTACAAGTCCAATTTGATAACATGAAATTGTTTTTGACTTCTTGTGCATCAGCATTGGTTGCTATGATATGCAATGACAAGAAAATTTACATATGAATATCTAAAAACACTATTCCATGCAAGAGGCACATATTTGAATAGATCAAGCCTCAAGAAATAGACTATGTTTGCACGTCAATAGATATATTTGGACCATGTAAATCTATGTGGATATAAGAAGAACTCGCAGTGTACAGCTTGATGACTAGACTATTTTGGTCAGAAATAATGTTCAAAATCCTCTCTCGAACACAAATATCAGAACTCTTGACCAAAATCACACATAGGCAATGAAAAAAACAAACCACTGATAACCTAGATGGCACAGCAGAACCATCATTTTTAGTTGTGCTCCAACCAACATGAAACAGATACTTGTTCAGACTGTCTGATGAAGTCCAACACTTTCAGCAGTTGAAAATTGGACAATCTAGCCAATGAAAGGCACCACGGCTAATGAAGTTTAGGTATGCACTAAGTCCCTAATGTTCTTTTTTTTTGACTCGAGTGTCAAAATGTGACCTCGTTGAGCACATTCCCCACATCTATTTTTGAGCATTTTCATTACAGAACCAATGGACTCTAAATCTTTCAATATCTGAACTGATGCCAGAAAAAAATTGAAAATTATCATCAAACAATGAATGGAACCAATGCTACACTTTCGTGCATCTTAAACTACATCTCCAAAGCCTCAGAGCTCTGTTGTGATGCACACAGTAGTATTTAGGCCTCCAAAACCTAATTTATAACACTACATCTCAATACAACAAAACGGAACGTGTTGTTTTAACAATAAGCTGCACAATTCAGACAAAGAAGACTTAACATTATCAAAATGCCAAAAAGCATTCAACGTTACCTGTTCTTAGCATCCTGGGGAGTTGCTCCAAGGCCTCAAAGCTTCGACTGTGCTGAGAGTACCCCGACATCAAAGCAGTCCAGGAGATAACGTCCCTCTGGGACATTCCGTCGAGCACTTGTCGGGCGTCCTCCAAGGAACCGCCTTTGACGTACATGACAAGGAGCCGGTTCGCTAGGCGAACGGAAGTGACAAAATGAGACTTGATCATGTGGGCGTGGACGACCTGGCCCTCCTTTATCGCGCGCCTGCGGGTGCACCCTCGCAGAAGATCGTCGTAGTCGGCGAGGCCGAAAGTGGCCATTGGAGGGATGGAATCGCAGACGCGAATGGAGATCGCGGTGGAGCATGGAGGAGGGATCGATCGGGAAAAGGTATGGGAAGCGGACTCGCCGGAATGGAAGTGGAGGTGGGACAAGTGGCGGCGGAGAATAAACTGGAATCGCTGGTGCATGAGGACTAAAGTAGAAATATGGGAGTGGTCGATGAATTTTTTAGGATAACTTCATTTTGACCCATGTAGTTCCATATTTTTCAGACGTATGCTTTAGTTATTCTGAAATGTTCATGGGCATTTTTAAAAAACAAGAAAATCATAACCCTTTGAAAAATTTCTGTCTCAAAAATTTAAATAATGCACTTATATATATATACCCACATAGTGATAATCTTAATTAGTCTTATTAATTATCGATGGGATAATCGGTTTGACCCTATAAAAATTTTTCATCGACCATTAGGATAAATTGAGAAGCGCACACAGCGACTAGTTCAAAAGTCTAATATCTTTTAATTGTGTCCCTATTTAATGGAAATCATACCACAAGTACCCAGATAATAATCTGGATGTCTTAACGTGATACCAAAACTAGCATCCTTTTTTTGTTTTATTAAATCTTTTTTTTCACTTACCATATAAAACACATAGAGAAGAATATTAAATTGAAAAATTAAAGAGATAATAAATATTATTGAAATTGGCATCACACTTTTATATCTAGTATTTAAAACACATATAAATTTAAGATTAAATTAAATTTATTTATATTATTTGATTGCATTATAGTTAATTCTCATAGTTAGAGGTTAAGTGATAAGACTTTGAAAATTAGAAGCATTTTGAAAATACAAAATTATTGGTATTTAAAAAAAATAAATCCCGTATTGACTATTTCTATTGGCTAACTCGTGGCGTACGAAGTCTAAACTTTCAGGGTACAATTGAAAAAATATTCTTTTAATTATTTTGGTCGAGCACGCTCGACGCGTTTACGGCTCGACTCAACCAAACCGAAGCCCTTTCGTTTATCGATCTATTTGGCGCCTTGTTTCTTCTCCTTTTTCCTCCTGTTCGGCGTTGACTATTGTCTTCCTCTTCCTCGTTGCGGCGGCGATTTCTTCGCCCTGGCCATCGATTGAACCATCAGCTGATCGGTGCCGGGATCGAACGATCGGACGCAGGCAGGATGTCCTCGAGCAGTCGGAATTACTACGCCGATTTCAACCAGAAGATCGACTACGTCTTCAAAGTGGTGCTGATCGGCGACTCGGCGGTGGGGAAGTCGCAGCTGCTGGCCCGGTTCGCCCGCAACGAGTTCAATCTCGACTCCAAGGCCACCATCGGCGTCGAGTTCCAGACCCGCACCCTAACCATCGACCAGAAGACCATCAAGGCCCAGATCTGGGACACCGCCGGCCAAGAAAGGTCATCTCCTCATCTTCCTTCTCGATCTTTTCCCTTTTCCCCGCCCTGCTCTTTCCGTGATTTATCGCCCTAATTTGCTCGTCCTAAGTTACCATTTCAAAAATCAGATTGTTTGTGGTTTTGTTCTTTCGATCTATCCTACATAAACAAAACCATGAACAAAAACTTAGTCAAGATCTCTTTTCGCCTCGTTCTCTGTCCAAAATTTTCATGACTCTAAAAATCAGTTTTTTTTAATGGACTTATTCTCTGTTAATTATGGTTTAAATGATCTACGAAGATCTTCAGTCATCTTCTTCCTTGAGCTGCCTTCTCTTTCAATTTGCTGCGACAAAGTCGTTATGATGCTGGCCAGCAGGTATCGGGCGGTGACGAGCGCTTACTACAGAGGCGCAGTGGGAGCGATGCTAGTCTACGACATAACCAAACGCCAATCGTTCGACCATGTGGCTAAATGGCTGGAGGAGCTGCGAGGACACGCCGACAAGAACATCGTTATCATGCTCATCGGAAACAAGTCCGACCTCGGAAGCCTTCGCGCGGTGCCGACCGAGGACGCCAAGGAGTTCGCTGAGAATGAGAATCTCTTCTTCATGGAGACTTCGGCCCTCGAGGCCACCAACGTCGAGAGTGCTTTCGTGACTATTCTCACCGAGATTTACCAGATCGTGAGCAAGAAGTCCCTTGTGGCCAACGACGACGCTGAGCCTACCGGGGACACGAACTTACTGAAAGGAACTCAAATAGCAGTCTCCGGTCAAGAGCCTGCTGGTTCTAAATCGACATGCTGCGCATCTTCTTAGATTGAGTGCTTTGTTGAGTAAATGCAGTTATTTTTTTTCACTCAAACAGATCCCTGTGGAATTCTATTATTGACTTGTAGCCTCATAAACATGTCACAGGAATTTAAATAGCATGGAAATTTGGATTCTAAAGCCTTTGGCTGACCAATGATATAAGTATTTCTAAGCCATTCTCATGTCTAAACCTATACCCATATGGCCATATGGCCCATATCTAGGTTTTGCAATGTCGCTAACTCCTTATTGGGCGAACACCCTTCGACTGGTTATTTTTCTTATGGTTATTCCTCAAATCCCCTTCACATAAGGCTATTTTGTGGTCAAAGTGAAAGTGAAAGTGAAAGTGAAAGTGTATAGTGTGTCGTTTCCTCGTCCATCTAAATTTTCTCTAGTTAAACCATTAGCCATCCCCAAGTTATCGAATATGAATTAATGAATACAATAATAACTTTTTCCTCTTCCATCTTCCCTTCTCAAATGCAAGAATTATAAATATGTATTAACTAAAAATCCTGTGAAAATTTTATCTAGACAAGCATTAATGTATACCATAAACAATTCAGTTTCACCCATAATAACTTGATCAAATTACATAGGGATTAGCATGGAAGTGTGCAAGACTAGGAACTACTAAAATATTTCCATGTGAAATTTAAAAAAAAAACTTCTTGGTCATTAAAGCTCTTACCAACTTTGTAGAACAACTATCTCAAACCTAACAGCTTCAGTGTTTAGTACTGCTCTGTGGATAATATATTTGCTTAGTACCTACTATTTCTACTTTCATTGCTTTGTTCCCTTGTCCTGGAGTTTCTTATCACTTTATCAATGCCAAATGTTTTGCTAGTCAGATCAGACCAATCAATCCAACCAATTATTAGAAACCAGAGGTAAACCTAGTTTGGTTTAACCAGTAGAGACATTCTGATCGAATCAAACTATATACTAGAACAATATATTAGAATGAATATACAATAGTTTTTGCTTGACTATTTTCAACAAAACTAGCTTCATCTTTTTTCTAGAACAAGTCATCCTACTTTACATAAAACTAGTCAGGTCGATCTCAAGTCTCAACCTCTGGCTCAGTTGGGTTTGAAACCTCCATTCTAACCTACCTTCCAACCTCAAGTGGAAAATGTCTATTGTCCCTGTGCAAAGATAGCTATGTTCAACTTTACTTCGGTGAAAAAATGTAGAACTATATAATTATATAATACATGTGCTATTAAATTACAGTGGATGAGGCTACCAAGTGTAGATGTTATAAGGGTCCTCAAAGAATTAGTTGTTAAGCCTAATGGCCAACCAAAATCCTAAAAGATTTCTACAATCATTCTTTGATTTCACAGAGAGAGAGTCTTCCCCTAACTCAGGCTCTCTCAAGATCAAGAGCCTCTTCAAGGGTTGCGTCTTTCGGTATGCCAGTCATCTGATACACACCCTTTCTAAGAAGAAGTGGAGGCGGCAAAGGAAGGAGCAACAGTTCGAGTTGCTAAATCTGCAACTGAACTGGTCACCCCCAAATGTCATCAGTCCCATCCCCGAGCTTCCTGTCTTTGGTGAGTTAGATACTTAGTTTGTGCTATGACTCTCCCTGGAATTCAGCATTAATTTTGATGGTGATGACAAAGAAGAGATGTCGCTTGCAGGACACCTCGAATGGGTTGAGGATGATTTCGAGGCTCTAGGGGAGGAGGATGGAGAGAATGAGATCGACCAGCTTGCAGAGAAGTTTATCGCTAGCTGCCATGAGAAGTTTAGGCTGGAGAAGGAGGAGTCTTATAGGAGGTACCAAGAGATGCTGGAAAGAAGCACATGAGGAAGTTAAATATTGTTCTTGTTATGTTCCTGTTCATAGCTAAGGTTCAAATGGAGATAAGATGCTTGGGCTGCAAGACCAATTGTAGAGGTGAATAATGTCATCTCTGCAGGTATTATTGCCTCATCTTTGCTCAAAAAATGAATACCGAATTTTATGCAAGACTATACAATTAGGTCAACATAAGATGGAAGAAAAAATATGCAAAATGCTAAGTATCACCAGCACCAATAGTGAAGTTGTTAATTGTGCACAAATAACTCATACGAAATGTTTAGAAACAACTCTTCCTTAGTGATATATAATGAATTGAATCCATGGACAAGAAAATAAGAACCTGGTTCGATATCTTATGTTGTGAATCTTGGGCTGTCAAGGGCAAGCCCCATGGTATTCAAACCGTTGTCCACATAAACTACAGAACCAGTCACTGCTGAAGCCAGAGGTGACACCAAGAATGCTGCCGTGTTGCCAACTTCCTCTGCACAAACATGTCATTATTTGAACAGAAAGAAAAATGTGGAATGGAACTGGGATGCAATACAATAGAAATTATGCAGTAAAGCTTATGGTTTCAACCTGCACGCAGTTCTTTCTGCAATGGGGCGTTAGCGTAGGAATAATCTATCATCTTTTCTATGAATCCAATAGCTTTTGCTGCTCGACTTCCCAATGGCCCTGAGAACATATTAACATAAACAAAAAAGGAGGGAACATAATGTTTGCATGCACATACTAAACACAACGAAATTCAAGTTGGTAGAAACTCTTTTTTTTTTTTGGTCATTTGGAAATCTAAGTGAACAAATATTTAATAAGAGTAAATGAAACAACTGACCTTGAATACAATAAAGCACAAACTGTTATGTTTCACTACTTGTAAAATTATGAAATATTCACGAACAATTTCCATGAAATATTTTGTTTGACTTATTATGTATTCATAATATAATATATATTTGTAGTTTTAGACGTAATGTTAGTTCCCTAGAAACTAAACTTTGAAGAAATAATTTATGAGCATAGGCTTGCTGAGCTGACTACATGCTTGAGTGATAAATATGCAACTTAAGTGGAGAAAAATAACTACCACCCATCATGAGTCAACTCGTTTTCCCCATAAATGTCCACATTTTATGTTTGACTAGGAAAAAAATATTCACTACTGTGATTTTCCCCCCAAAAAAAAACTACAAAACAAACACACTCAAAGTAAAATTATCAATCTGGAGAAATATTAATGGGATCAATGATATTTCTGAGAAGTCTGTACCTGCTGATATTGTATTTACTCGAATTTTGCCTTTTCGTCCTGCTTCAAAAGCCAAAACCTGTAGCCAGAAGTAAATGTAGTGAACAGAAAACCGGTAGTTTAAACCACAAATCATCATCAGTATAGATATAAAACATTAAAGATCAAGGAAACCAAATGCACCCTAGTATCACTCTCCAAGGCTGCTTTTGCTGAACTCATTCCGCCTCCATATCTGCATATAGATATAAAAACGGGCATACACAATTTAAACAACTTCAACTGGTTTAACTAGAGAAGCTAGAGAAACAGAATATACCCTGGAATGGTTCTTTCGGAGGCAATATATGTTAATGACAATGTGGCACCCCCTGCCACATTGGAGTTTAAAAGTTTAATGGCTACAAGCAATTGCTATATTAACATAAAAAAAAAAACAAAATATCAAAAACTGTCTAGCAAGAAAAAATGAATGATAATGATATCCATAAAATCAAGAAAAATATTTATCTAGTGCATGTTAACTTTGTTAGTTTATTTTTTGGCAATCGTACAAACTATCTTTAATGGTGTTTGATTATGCTAGAGATACTAGAGTAGATTTGTATTCCTATAAAATCTTAAAATCATAGACTGCCATGGGCAGACAGAGTCAAAATATCTCATGTAATGCCCATAATCAGTACTCTTTGAAAGATCACATGCATCACATTGAAGAGATGTTACATTTATCTGTGGAAACAGTAAAGAAAATCTGATTTTATTATAGTTAGTCTACTCTGAATATACCTTGGTTCATTATTGGAAGGAAGTGTTGGAGCAATGAAACAAAAGAGTAACTCGAAGCCGAGATTGCAGAAAGGTATCCTCTTCTAGATGTCTCCAAAAGTGGTTTTGTTACCTATTTACAGACACTGAAATTTTGAAGGGGAACAAAATCAGACATACATGTATGTGCTCAAATAAGAAGATAAAGGAAGACCTCCGGTCCATTAGCAAGTGAATGCACAAGGATATCAATGCTTTCATAATCATTCTTCACAGCTTCAGCTACTTCCTGTGCAAACGAAAAAAATCATTGAACAATAAGGAGCCAATTTAATTCCACAGCATGACTTTGGTATGAGTGAGAATAAACAAATACAATTGTTCAACAATCTACCTTGACAGTCCAGTTTGAAGCCCCAGCATAACGTTTATTTGCTTTGACCTAAAATGCAATGTAACATCAAGTCATTATATAGCGGAAAAGGCAAAGATAAGTTCAATGAAACAGTATCCCAGGCATTATTTTCCATACATCTTCTGGCACGTCCTCAAGAGTATCATAAACTGCATCAAGAGGATATACTTTGGCAATTTCCATAAGAGAACCATTTGGCAATCTTCAAAATAGAATCATTATCATAATCACCCAAATAAAGTTATGAATTGTGTAAGGATATATGTTTAAGCTACAACAATAAGGTACAGGAAAAACAATCCGTGAATGCTCATAATTCTTGTAACCCACATACCTGCGAGACTCATCAAACTTGCCACGCCTTAAGCTAGTCTCAAAAATGTTTAGAGCCTAAGCCTCAATAATGAAATTTTGTTACTAGTTATTCAGTATTAGAAGCAAAATGTTATGAGAATGCAAATTCACATACAGGAACCCATGCTCCCACAAGAATTTCTGCCCCAGCAGCAGCAAGAGCCTTTGCAATTGCCCAACCATAGCCATTGTCATCAGCCACACCCGCAATAAAAGCTCTCTTACCTTAAAAAACAGAAGCAGTAATTCACTAAAGATGAAAAGCACAGCAAGCCATTTAAGGGTAAATGACAATTTATCATCTTGTAAGCAATGAACTATGCACTACCAAATTTTCCAGTCAATATCATCAAGGAATTCAAGCACTAGAATATCTAGAAAAGTGGTTTCTTGATCTGGGTGGTGAATATGCAAACACTGTGCATTTAACATGCACTTGAGAGAATAATTTTATAAGTTGATGCAGCAAATATTTGATTTAAGATGCTAAAATATTTAATATGCTACCACAAATAAAACGGAAAAAATAAAGTATTTTAAATTATACTGAGTGGGAAAGAAATGTATAAAGAATCGAATACCTCTTAGATCAATGGGTAAGCCGTATGCCAATGTTTTCTCAGTTTCCCCAGACATTGCCCTGGTAATGACTCTGGAATGTTTTACAGAGGGTGGATGTCTCTTTGAAAGAGATTTGAGAAAGAAGGCATTTGACGAGCTTGTGAACCCTGGACTAGCTACTTTCAAGTTGAACTGGGAGATTGTTGTCATAGACATGAACACCCTCCTAGAAGTGAAGGCGCAATGGTTTGCTCCTACCACTTGAAAACCGGCAACTGCTGATGCCACCACCATTGTTCTTCAGATACCATAGCAAACGAATATAAGCCATAGTGGAAACAAGGGCTCAGTGTATATAGCAAGCATGCATTTTAAACAAAATATTCTATGCACAAAAGTGGAAGAATCACCAAGGTACCAAAAGGAACGCAACAAAGAAACAAATACCGCAAACAATGAGACAAGGCAACTTCTTTATCCTTTCAATTTGTCTAACATTGGTTCAAATTTTAAAAACATCCATTAAACAAGATAGGTTTGTTAATGACAGAGCTTCTAATAAGGGCATTGTCAGAAAGGTACAGTTAAAACTGATTTGACGCTATAAAATCATCAACCTGTTCTCGATCAATAACCTTATCCACGACGGCGGATATGAGAGCATCGGAGCACTCCACTCCGAAGCATTATATTGGAACCAACTTGAGGAAATCTTTTACCTGTACTTGCGGCTGGAAGACTCCAAATTCGTCGAAGCAGGATCTCCTTTCGATTCGCTTCTCAAATGGGAAACGGGAGGCGGTAGGCAGGACGAGGAAGTGCAACCGATGCGACCTCCGAGTGAAGAGCTCCTCGTCGCCAAGGCGGTGATGGTGGTAACAGTTGAGTGAGGTTTTAGGGTCTGCGTTTTGCGGATGGTGGATATCGCGTTCGGCCTCTCACCTCTCTCGATCTCGATCGGGTTAGAAAGTTATGTAGTATTTGACAGTGCATAGCTCATTTTAGTCCTTGGACAGTCTGTCCACAGTTGTAGTTCGGATCTTATGTTCTGAAATTTCTCTATATACGTATCCCACTACCGATTAAAAATTGAACGGATCAAATTACATCATAATATATTATGACATCTTTAAAATATGCATAATATCCTTGTAATGGGTAAGACATCATTGAAATGTAATCTGGTCCGTCCGATCGACAGTGAGATACAGGGACAAAAAAATTTCGGGACAGAGGATCCGAACTCCCAGAGTTTTATGTTTTTTCTTTTCTTTTCTTTTGTTTTAAAAAAATTGTAATTTTTACTATTTCTTTTATATACACATTTTTTAAAAAAATACTTGACATTAGAAGTTTATTCATATCTATATTTTATGAGACATTAGAAGTTTATTAATATATATACTTATCAGACATTTAAAGTTTATCAATATATGTACTTGAAGTTTACTCAAATCTATATTTTATCTTATATGAATCGTGTCTAGCCTCTGATTATTATATATGTTTGGACATATGATATATGTAATTTTTTGTTGGGCAAAACTAAAAGGAGCTTTCTGTTTTAGCATTACGTTTTTTATTTTTTATAAAAAGGAACTTTATCCTTTTATAATGACATAAATACTTTCTGACACATTTTATATCTTTGACATACGTATTCCCATCCTTTTTTTATTAAATAGTTAAAGGACATCCCACTTTATTTTTTTTATCAAAAGTGAGCCCCATCTTTTTTAAAAATAAGATAAATACCCTCTAACACACTACATATTTTACATATACACTCCCGCCTATATTTTCGTCTAAATATGATTATGTTGTACTAGCAACGATTTAATAACTACTATACAGTTGTAACGGCTACAATTTCATAGTTACTATAATTGAATTGTCGCACAATTGTAGCAACTACAGTTTTATAATTATTATAACGTATATATTAAATAAATTTTGAGAAATCATTCTTGAGTTCAAGACACACAATATATCAAATCGAAGATTCCTGAACGAGCTTCAATTTGATATATTATGCATCCCCATTGTTTATCTTAAATAAAAAATTATGATATCTCAAAGTTACAAGTTGTAGTTATAGCAGGTATGATTTCGTTGCTGCTACAGTTGAGTTGTCGCACAGTGTTAGAGCAGTTATAATTTTGTAACTGTTATAATATATATATAGGATAAATTTTGAGATATCATAACTTTTAACTCAGATTAATTAATTGTATGCACAATATATCAAATTGAATATCTTTAAACGAGTTTCAATTTGATATATTGTGCGTTTCATAGTTCAACCTGAATCAAAAGTTATGACATCTTAAAGTTGAAATTATAATTGTAGCAACTACGGTTTCATAGCAGGAGTTGTCACACAGTTATAGTAGCTATAATTTCATAGTAGGAGTTGTCACACAGTTTTAGCAGTTACGATTTCGTAGCTATCACACTATGTATGCTAGATAAATTTTGAGTCTATGAAAAACCTTAGATCTGATATATTGTGTTTCGTGGTTCAGCTCGAATAAAAAATTATGAAACTTGTAATTATAACCACTATTATTTCATAATTGTTACAATATATATGCTAAGTAAATTTCGAGAGGCCATTATTTTTTTCTTTGATTAAATCACAATACACATATTAAAATTTTGGCCCTAAAGTAGTTTTGATTTAATATATCATGACTTTTTAAAATTAAATTTGTAGTTATAATAGTTACAATTTAGTAACTTATACAACTGAGATATTAAATAGTTATACCAACTATAGTTTCATAACTATAAATAAATTTGTCATAAAATCTGTTAAAATTTGTCATCAAATTTATCGTTGATCTATTGATCCGCGCTAAAAATAATTTTCACCCTAATCAACTACAAATTTTACAATAGATAAATTTATCATAAAATCTACCAAAATTCATCATATCTGGGAAAAAATGATTTTCATCCCTAATCAGCAACAAATTTTACTGTAAATAAATTTATCGCAAAATCAACAAAAATTCATTGAAGTTAAGAAAATGGTTTTGTTCCAACTTTTACAACAAAAACTTTTATCGCAAAATCTACCAAAATTTGACGCCAATCTATGATGAAAAGCGATGACTAAAATTCATTACGAATCTAAGACGAAAATAATTTTATCACAAATTAGTGATGAATTTTACAATAAATAAATTATTTGTTACAATTTTTTACAATGAAGTCCTATTTTTCATTGCAAATTTTACCAGCCAAATCATAGTGTTTTTTTCCTGTGTTTTAATTTTTACTCTTTTTGTTTATCTAAAAATATATAGATATTTAAAATTACTAACACAAGGCAAAAAAAAAAAAATGGTAAATAATTATACATATTTTTCACTCCAAAAAAAGGAACAAACCATTTATTTTTTGTTTATTTATTTTAAAAAACATTTATTTTCAAACGCAAGTACGCACTCCAACCGTTCTTATCGCTAATAAACACGATCGGTACATTAACAAATTACTCCACGCTCTTGATTTCTAAGTGCAGTGGTCGCCCGTGCCGCGCGCCACCGGCTCCTCCGATCCCACGAAGGGGTTATCCGCCGCCGATGGCCGCCCCGTCCCCGTCGCCCTGCCGATCGGCCGTGACTCCGCCACCCCCTCCACGCCTTGCCCGCCGATCGGGTGCCCCGCCACCACCCCCGGCTCTTCGTGGCGCCGCATCGCCTCCTGCTTCACAATCTCGGCCTCACGGACCTTCTCCTGCTTCTTCGCCTCCGCCGCGGCCTTCTCCGCCGGAGTCCGGGCCGTCGCCTTCTCCACCTTCTCCTGCACGGTCGCCTTGGTCTTCTCCATCCCCGCCTGCGCCGAGGCCGCGATGCCGGCCGCCGCCTCCTTCACGGACTCCGTCGCTCTCTTCCCCGATTGCATTTCGGGCGATCGATAGTTACGAGTCAAAGTTGTAGCTCGAAGCATAAATAAACGAAGAGATACAAATGATATCATTCTTAATTCACGACACATGACACGTGCTTAGTTCAACGAGCGACGCGAGTCGATGCGGATCCTCGGTGTCCACCCACGTTTCATTAAAATTCAGGCGGCCGTCAAATATTTTAAATAAAAATTCATGTTTAAAATAAAAAGAAAACATAAATAAATTTGTCAAAAATCAGAAGGCCAATGAACCAAGCTATTACTTTCGAATAAATAAAATTAACATAGAATAATGTTGATCTATTGCCCCTTTCATTTTCTTCGTTCTGTTCTACAGGTGATCAGCTCTGCGATCGCATCCATCTCCGCATTTCTCGCTTTCTAAAGCCCTAAGCGCTCTCCTCCTTTCTCTTTCTGCCTCCTTTTCGAATTCCTTCGAGCCGTGCGATTCCGGATCGAGTCTTCCTTTTTGTTCCATTTTCCATCCGGTGATTTCCCGACATTTTGATACGGTTTGATGTTTTATAAGCGCAGGAAATCGTCGGATCGATGGTGTTATTCCGGAGTGTGTCGGCGCTCTCGAAGCTCCGGTCTCGTTTAGTGAGTTTTTCCTCTCTTTTTTTTTTTTGAAAAATAGATGATGTTTATAGACTTGTTTGCGGTTGAATCTTAGACGATGTTTCGTTAACAGTATTTTCTTTATTTGTCGTTATATATGTGTTTTTTTGTGGCCTTTGTTTACGGGTACAGCAGTCGTCCTCATTGGGTTCGATTCGATGGTTGCAAGTCCAGAGCGCAACGGATGTTGTGAGTTTTTATCCTTCTTTGTATTAGTTTAACAAATTGCAGTTGTTCAACTATTAAATGATTGTATGCGATTGTGATATGAGATTTATTCGCTGTTATGCTTCATTTTATTTATGTTACAGACTGAATGTGAAAATCGAAGTCTGCAAAACCCTTTTTGGAATTCCAATTTTATGATTTAAACGATTTCTACTTATTTGGACCATTGGAAGATAGGGATACAAATTCGAATTGCAACTGATATGCTATTCCTAATCCCATCAAAATATCATATATGTAAATACTACATAATTTCTTATCTTCATTACCTATGTAATTTTTAACCAGGTTTGCTCATGATAAAAAGTGGAAAAGCGCAACAACAAATAGTTCTTATTCCCAACTACTTGGGCTCCGTTACAAGAATAGTAAAGATAATTTATTAATATTTTTCTAGACTTTCTATTGGTTCAACATAAAATATAAGATCTATGTTGTTGAGAGTTCAGTTCTACTATAAAAGTTCATATGAGTTTTCTTTTGAAATTTGTTTCCAAGAAAATTGGAGTTTGGATTTACTCAGAAAAAATAATTAATTGCCGGAAAGACACCACTTTTTCACTAAGTATGGCCCATGTAATCTTGTTTGCAAAATTATCTTCATTTTCTGTCATTTGTTCAAATATTTTTCTTCTATATTGATGATTATGTTTCTTTTTCAGGATCTTCATTCTCAGTTGAAAGAATTGATTCCAGAGCAGCAGGTTCATATTTCCCTTAAGTTTTGATTTTCTTTGTGAAAACCAATTGACGCATCACACAGCCTTTGGTGTTCCATCCAAATAGCATTCTTCAACTAACAGACACAATTTTCTTCCTTTGAGTCAGCTGTTTTTTTTTAATGGTAGTGTACATTGTAACAAAAGAGTGTTGGGCAACAAATCTATTAGATTGTAGATACATGGGAACCAACACTTTTCAAATAAGTAAGCATCTTCATATTAACATTTTCTGCTTCTTGGGAGATTTAAATCCAAATTCCAATCTTATATGAATGTGCACATGCTCACACTGGTAATGTTTCTATTAAGTTATAATTAAATTGAGACTATGGTCTTTACTATGTGCTTAAGGGAACCTGAAATCAAGGGGCTAATCTAATACGTATGGAATTAATTTTTTCTTTGCCTTCAAGACATGGTTAACATGCATCTATGGTCTTATATGTAAAAGAAAACATATGGAAAATAACATTAATCCCTGAGGAGTATAAGCTTTAGCTCCTGTTGAATCACAAGTAATATATAGTGAACTCTTGAAAACCTTGCTTCTTTATGTATTTTTGGTAATTCTATTCTGTTTTCTTCCAGGAACGGTTGAAGAAATTGAAATCTGAACATGGGAAAGTTCAGCTTGGGAATATCACTGCAGACATGGTACAAAGACTCATATTGACACCATGAACATCACACCACAAGTCCACAACAAACTCACCATGGCCTGCATTTCCATATTCATGGTTTTACTATTTTATTTTTACATGGCAGGTCATTGGTGGAATGAGAGGAATGACAGGACTGCTATGGGAAACATCATTACTTGATCCAGACGAGGTGCGTTTTCTTAGTTCTATAGACAATTTGCTTAGGTTTATGCTTTTTTTGACAAACTATTCCAAGATTCATTGTCTGAAAGTTTCTATTGGCAATGAAAATTTTTTCAGGGGATACGATTTAGAGGACTTTCTATCCCTGAATGTCAAAAGCTGCTGCCTGCTGCAAAAGATGCTGGAGAGCCATTACCTGAGGGTCTTTTATGGCTTCTTTTGACTGGAAAGGTAATCTGTTAACTTGCTTCCTAAATTGTCTTCTTCTAGAGGGAGCTATGGGTGAGTGGACATAGGATTCAGGAAAGACATGAAGCAAGCAAAATCATTGCCTGTAATTTAAGTGGAAATTTAAAAATACTGCTAATACAGATGAAACAGTGGACAGTTCTATATATATTTTAAAAGTAATTGTCTATCACATCTTATGTAGATTTGGCATTAGATCTCCATACATGCAAGAGATGTGATTAAAGTTTCATATGTTCTGTTCCTTTACTTGGAACTCTAATTCCTTTACTATATCTGTACTTGTAGTTTGTAGATGTTCCCAAACCCAAAGATTTGTGGTAATATAAGAATAGCCAGAATAGTTTTGGTTTTGTCTAATGAGTGAAATATTGTTCCGTGCCGAGTGGCATGGATGGTTTTTACCATTCCGACAGGGGAGTGAAACTAGCAGAAGGAATCGAGCTCGCTTGTCGCGCAACAGAAGGAATCATGACAAACACGGGATGGAAGGAATTAGAATCGCGACAGAAGGAATCAAATCAATTCCTTCAGTCAATCGATTAATTAAAAAAATGCTATATAAAGTAGGGGAAGCGACGAAGGCAAGCGGTGAGCGATTAGTAGCAGTGAGGCAGCGGTGAGGCAGTAGTGAGGTGGTAGGAGCATAAAGCGAGCGGAGATGTCCTGGAGGTGCACTGGAGGCGTCGCTGAGATGTTGTGGGACGCCTTCGATGCTGCCGGAAGCGCGCGGGACCAAGGCATCCAGGAGGTGCCTCCAACCCCTCTTTGCAAATGCCCAAGATGTCCTGACCACACTTCGCACAAGTACTGTGACCCATTACACGATCGAAAATTAAACCTTTCGATTTAATTAATTCAAATAATTCCTAACTTAAGTGTGATATTTCAAACAAGCTTTCATAAACTCTAATTAAACTATCCCAATAAAATATATTTAAAATTATATTTTTAATACATTTTTAATTAATATTCTGATTTTTTTTATTTTGTATTTTTTTACAGATTTATTGTTTAATTGATATTCTGATATTTTTTTTACTATTTAAAATATCTATTATTTAAATTAATAATTCTTTAAATGAATAAATAGTTAATTTATATAATTATTATATATAAAGTAACATCTCTGTATTAATTTATATACTTATTATAGATAATATTTTTTTTGTCTTAGAATTAATTTGAAATTTGGATCCATGAATATTAACATATTTAGTTTTTTACTTTTAGGATTCTTGCTTCCTAAACATATGAAACATATATTTTTGTTTAGAATGCCTCTACTTATTTGCCTAGGAAATATTGCTTCCTAAACATATGAAACATATCATTTTTAATTTGAGTTATTGATAGATCAATTTTTTTATAAAGAAAACTATATTTAATTATTTTTTCTAACAATATTAAGTTGTTCAATAATTGAGAACTTATATAAAATCAATATACAACTTATTTTTAAATTATACACCATAAATATATGTATCTAATAATTACTATATATAAATAAAAAAAATACCGAAACCATAACGGCATGATACGATACCGAAATAGTATTGTTCCGTTCTAGGACCGAAATCTCGGCACGGGTCGAGATTCTAAGCCTTGCTGTGGATTAGGAAAGGGTTCAGAATATACTGTTATATTCTTTGTAAGCCTTCACTTTATTCTCAACAAAACAAATGAATATCTTACCCTCTGTAAGTGAAATGTTTCTCAAAGCAAAAGCAAGCTGAAAACTTCGTGCAAGTGACTCGTGGATTGATGACTGCAAAATCAGAAATAGAAAGATAAATTAATGATAGTTTTCTGAAGCTAGATTGTGAAATGTTATTAACCAATGTAGTGTTATTTGCTAAGAAACCATAAAGAGAGCACACATTTGAACACCGAAATCTAAGGCTACAATGTACTGCAGAGTAAGAAAAATGAACCAAACTATAACAGTAGAACTGTCAGTCTAGGAAAGTAGATTTTATGTATCCCAAACAGAACTGTACTTAACCATACTTGCAGAAAAATAAGAATTTGATTACCTTTGCTCGAGTAAACAGCAATGTCAAACTATAAGAATGAGCAATTGCTTCATAGTTCTCTGGAGCGTTTTCAGGAAACATAGCCTGGACCCAAAATGATGAAAGAAGAAGTGTGATTTGACGACTGCTCAATCTTAAAAGAATAGAGTCCTGAATACACGAAGGCAAACAATTTGTGATTAAGTGAGCATACAAAGAGCTAGTTACATAAAGATGGAGTAGCTGAATAAATAATACTTGACTGTGTAAAGCTATTGACCTTATTTGGTTTGCCCACTGGAATATTATCTTCTCTTAAAGATGGAGGTCCTTTGATGCTACGAGTGCGACTTTGAGATGACTGCAGCTTAAAAAGCTTCACGTCTTTACCGTTTTCTTGTCCATTATGACTAGGAACCCTGCTCATATTTTGTTGGTATGCTTTTTCTGTCACAGATACCTTTTCCCATCTAAGCTTCTCAAACAAAGCAGCTGATGATGAAAAGACGGAAACAGTTCTTGAGAGTGTTCTCTGAAGATCAATATCTTTAAGTAATTCTGGAGTCACTGATCTAGATTGAGGAGATACAGAAGATGGAACAAGAACAACGGAGAATATACGATGAGCACCCACCCGTGTTTCATGATCAGGGTGAACCATTGCTAAGAGCAATTGATGCATCAAAGTTTCAGGAAACACCTGAAATGCATGATGAGGAGAATGACTTACAGGCTAACGGCTAAAAAATTAACCTATAATATGTATACTTGGCTGACCTTATTCCGATATGATAAATTTGGAACAGATGCAATTATCTGTGCAGTGCGATACACTACAACAATAGTTGACCTTGCAATGGCCAAATTCAATGATAAATTTTCTAACATAACAGCCATCATATCGAGAACAGGCCCAGCATCATCAATCTGTTGACAGACACCACATCAATGTCATAATTTTAGGTAAGAAAGGTCATGCTTCTCAAATCTAGCTCACAAAAAACTCCTTTCTAAAATATATTCTGTTTTAAGGACCTTTTTCAAAGACTTCGTTTTAAAGAAATAGATAAGCTGAAATACATGCTTAATCTTAGTATTGACATTCAGACAAGCAATTGTAAATAGAACATCAAATATAAATCTCTAGCTATGCACCTTCTATGGTTTTGGTCTCCTATTTTCTTTTCAAAAAAAATCAGAAAAGTGACAATACCTTTTTAGATAAATGAACGATGCACTCATCTAGTGCATTTCGGAAATTGTCATTCCACTTGATGATGTCATCCCCCATATGTTTATTACCAAGTCCACAATGCATGGATTTACGTAAATGTTTCACAAGATCACTTATTGGACCAATAATTGCTGCAGATGCTTGTGCTTTAGACTGCTCAGCAAGACGAGCAGTAACTTCAACTATATTCAACTGAATGTCTGGTTGTTTTAAAATAGTCTTGTGCTCAAGATGCTTGACCAGTATCGATATCAGAAGAGATGCATTTTGCCCTGTAAGGTGAGAAAAAATGAACTCTCAAGAAAAATACAAACACAAAAAACAAAGAAACTTGTAAAATAAAATTTTTTTACCATCCTTTTCCATCAATAACTGCATATCACATAAGACATATCGAGCAAGACCATTTTGTGCAGACCACGAACCATTATTATCAAAATAATAAAATAAAGACTCCAAAACACGCCGCACAGTAGTTGCTTCTTTGGCTAGCTTTGCCGTGTTACGCAAGCAAACCCTAGACCAAAAGCAAGGACTGTTCTTCTCATCCCTGTTAATTGTATATGGGTATAAAATATTAGACAAGTTGAGAAGCATTAAAACTAGTGAACAGGTTAAACCTACAGGATGAAACTCTTACAAAGTCAAATTAAGTTCTCCTTTGTCATTAACAATACTTTTCCAGGAAGGAATCCTAGAAATGATAAAAGGAGAAGGAGATACATGACCCTCAGTTTTAAGGACTTCCTGTACCCACCGGCTCTGTTCACTTTGTTGATCATCCTCTGATTTCTTTTTGGTATCTCCATAGTTCTCAAAGACAGCAGAAACAATCTATATAGTACAAAAGACATGAAACTTTAAAAAACAAAATAAATTTTATAAAAATCCTAATATACAATCTAGAAAGATAGTAAATGTTCCTTGAACAAGAACTTAGCAACTAGTGGTGAATGTTTAGTAATTTTAACCATTAAAAAAAGTTTTAATGAAATATAATGAGAGGTTTGTGACGGACAAAACAAAAGTCTTAGAATCAATTGTATTTAGTCAAGATATGCCCACTGTGGTTCATGATACACTGATAGTTATTGGATATTCTGGTCAGTAAATGAAGTGTCATTTTCAGCATTTTTTATACTTGTGAATTGCATTTTGTTACATATTTGTAGGTTGTTTTCCTCACGACTTTAGCTTTTGAGGATTATGTATAATTGGTTATCCAATTAAATCTGAACCAGGTACAGAAGCATACATGATGAGTTCCAATGTCAGCTCATTGCTCACTCCTTTTCTCTTGTTACATCATATACGCCCATCATGGATTCATCCCTTTTCTCTTATTATAAGCATTCTTTACCCATGATTCAATCTTTGTATGGTTAAATCATGAAGAAAGGCATTAAACCATGCATCTTAAATTTGGGCCTTTCCTAACAGCACAAGGTTTTTTGCAAGTGGTCCTCAATCAAATCTCAACATCTAAGAACTTACTTGGGAAGGCACAAGAATTACTCATACAAGAAAGTTCTGCAAGTCTTCTCATACAACTTCATAGATCACCATGGAAAACAAAGACACTCGCCCATAAGTCTAGAAGAAAAGGCACATACAGGGTTTTATAAGCACAACAACATTAGGATTATGGAATTAACATTTGTTACTTTCTTTTTCTTAAGTTTTTTTTTATTCTCTTGATAATTAGTTGATACTATATTATACTATGTCCAATGTGCTACAGTTAACAAATCATGGAAGTTCAAAATTAACTTAGACAAAGTGGAAAACCAGACATTGGTTTGTTTTTAGATCATTCACTGAAACTCAAAGTTAAATTCTCGCTTGGGGAAACTAAAATTCAACTTCAAGAAAGTATTTATATTATGAGGAAGAGTGTCATTCAATTTAACTGTTCTGTACATAAAAGAAGTCAGCATTGATATAAGTCATAGTTCAGTTTAATTGGAAATTTGAAAAGTAAAAAATGTGCTTACACTGTTGAATTCCGCGGAGATATGAGAATGCTCACCCATAAACCAAACCTACATGTCATTACAAAGGGACAACATATGAACTTCACTGGATCGCTAACGAGAAATAGAATGATCAATGAATTATAAAGAGAGTATTATGATTGAAAATATTGACTTGAATTAAACGGAGAGTAATATAAAATGATCTGAATTACTCATAATTGAGTTATATCAGAATGCAAAATTTACTTTTGTTATATTGATATTTAATTAAATATAAGATGCATTATTTGTAGGTTTGTGAACATAATGATTTTAATTAAAGCAAATCCAATTTTAATTCAATCTGATTTTGATTTATTGAATTTAATTAATCCAATTTAATTACATCTGATTTAAAATAATTTAATTTAATTAATTAATTAATCAAATAAGATTAATTTTGATTTAATTTAATTAAGCTAATTTAAACTGATTTTATTGAAGCCTAATTTTACTTAAATTCATTAAATTAGTTATCTTGATTTGGTTTCAATTAGCTTTAAAATGAGGTTTAACTAAAATCAGACTTGCCGTCATGAGGATGATATTAATGTAATTTCATTCAAGGTCAACCAATTTTTTAACTTAATGGTTTACTTAGATTGGGAAATGATTCTCAATCAAACAATCTATTTTGGCTGGTTTTCAAAAATAAGAATTGCACCCACTTAAAAAGTGTTCCTAGCTCTGCAACTGAAGTAGTTCATTAAGTTCAAATTTAAAAGATGTTATGACACCAAGATTCAGAAATTTATGAAATCATAATGAGTTAAAATGAAATATGAAATGGTAACAAAATAATACAAGGTTAAATACCAATGAAGACAGAGCTTGCAACCCTGCTGCACGTAAACAGCATGCTTTCTCATCATCACCCAATTCTTGAGCTATACTACACAATTTAGGAATCAGACCTTCTATATTGAACTGGTGTGTGCCATCAACCTAGAATTGGTAGCAGCATCATGATGTGAGATTTGCCAAAAATAGGCAAGTAGATTAAGACGGAAAAATGTAGATATGTAGCAGAGAAGAACTTTACTTGGTTATTAATAAAGTCAAAAAGTGTATAGCAACCTATAGTTTGCACTTCAGCTTGTCTTGTTTGATCAAAAAGTGTGTGTATGATGTTCAGTAAGCTACTTGCAAACAGAGGCCTGAAAAAGATAAATTCATATGATAGGTCATGTCACCAAATTGTCAGTCATACATTATTAGCAAGTACATCCCAAAATCAAAGGAAAAGATCAATGGAAATAAAATTCTTTTGGAGTTGATTACAGCTTTATATACAGTGTTAGAAGCATAAATGGAAGAGTGAGTCAAATCCTTTTAAGAATCCAGAGTGTAGGTAACATCCTTTAGAGGCTGGCAATTTATTAGATTCCTGTATGTGTTCTCTCACAGAAGATTTAAGTATGTGTCACCCCATAATAAAATTGGAAGCTTGCTGTATGGAATGTTGAATCAGATGTGTAACCACTACCCACTTCTTAGAAATCAAACATTTTATTCTACATTTCAAGCACTCTCATCTAATCATACATGTCCTAAGTCCTGTGCTTAGTGTCATTCACCAATAATGCAATCGTGAGGAAATTCACGATAATTTGTGTTGATTGACCAAAGGTAAACATCATCAAGAAGAAACAAATAATAAAACCATAAATTCAAGTAAATCTTACATGTGCTCCTTGCAACTAATCACCAATTTACGGTAGATACACATCACAATCTTAACATAGCCGAAGTGTTCGCTTCGCAACTCCTTGTAACATCTCTGCTCCAAATATTCTGTTATCTGCCAAATAAGCAACAAAATATATAAATATGGAAGCTAAGAAATAGCAACAGATGAGTATAGGATGAAAAATCACAGACAAACAGAAGAAATTATAAACTTAGATATAGCAGATGGGATAAAATTCAACCAAAAACAAATGGGATAAAAGGAAGCATGTGCCAGGGAAAACGAGCAATAAAGAAAATCATTGTCTATTCAGATTGAAAATTAAAGCTCAGCTCCTCGGAAGGCAAGATATGTGGTATCTGAAGTTCTGAACTACTTGAATCAAATTACCTTTTACGGTGGGAAATTGTTAGTAAGCAGAGAAATAGACAAGGTAACCAATGCCCTTGCTCATGTGTGATGATTTGATAGGAACAAAAAAAAAACATGTTTCCGCTCCTTGGAAGAATTCCTGATGGACATAGCTAAGTCCATTCTTCAGGATAAAGAGGCAGGATAGCAGGTATTCAGACATGGAAGATCAAGAAAAAAAGAAAGTGTTGGTAATTGAAGTTTAATGTGTATACTGGGCAATTTTGTATCTCTTCTTTACGGTTTTCTTTTTTGTGCCTCTTTACAGGTAGGAAGTTGTTCAACTCCTAACACAGAGTCATCTTAAAGTAACCAAACAAAGAAGACAATACTTTACCTTTGGAATGCGAAGTGGGTTTCTAGAAGCATATTCACACAACTTCCCAATTTTTCTATCATTTGGTTCTTCATCCTGCAAAGAATTATTTGTTTTTACACATCAACTGAAGCATTTACTTGAAATCATTGTGATATAATCCAAAAAAAAATACAAGCAAGCAATCATACCTCAAGTCAACATCATAAACCTTTTACAAACTGCATTTTAATGTTTTTGAGAAGGCATGAATATACCAGTATCATGTATAACATCCAATGTTACCATAATTTTGTTACAAGTACATCATACTATCATAGTATATGTGTCAATTTCGACAGTGGTTCAAGACACTTGACAAGAAAATTTGACAGCCAATATATAGATGAACACTCATACACACGAGAAATTTGTTAGTCACTGTTTGTAATTAATTTATTAGGCATGTCCATCGGACATTTATCTGTGCTAACTTGAGACAGAAAACAATCACTGTGTGGCTGAGTATGCATACCGGCTTTATCAAAATACATATGCCTCATGCCCACCATTAAACAATTGGATTGAATATACTGCGAAGTTAGTAATTATCAAGGCCACATTTTACTTTAAAGTTTCAACTCGATCATCTAGACCAAGCTAATTACTAGCATCTGAGCTAAATGAACACCAAAATAAACAGACCATACATAAAGGAACAAATCAAACATTGATAAATTAATTAATTTCTTTTAGGTTCAATTTAAATTGCTAACATACACAGAATTGACAAAATGAGAAGATATTTTTTAAAGATTTCTATAGTATTTATATAGGTTAAATCAAACGAGGATTTGTTAAAGATTTCTATAGTATTTTTTAAAGATTTTTAAATTGCTAACATACACAGAATTGCTAACATTCATATCAAACGAGGAAGAGGAAGACCAAAAAAGACTTGATGAGCAACAATAAAACAAGATAAAATTTATTTAAATATAGATGATGATATAATAGGAGATCGAGCTCAATGGCGTAAAA
>JBBMJZ010413116.1:25560735-25571297 GCA_037833815.1 Zingiber zerumbet | reverse complement strand
TTGACTCGATCTGAACGTTATGGGATAATGTTTTATCCCCCCAAGGTGCCCGGAACTCTTCGGGGCACCCCGACCAAGGCTATAAATATAGCCTTGGTCCAGAAGCTTTTCAATTCATTCAGAAATTGTAACCACACTTGTGTGCTTCTATTGTTTTGATTAGCTTCCTTCTTTCTGTGCCTACACTGTTGTAAAAGCGGCTTCTCCGTCTGAAGGAGAATTTAGTGCGATCATCTTCTTTGGATTAACAATCATCCCGATTGTAACCAAGTCAAAACCAATGCCTCTTCTTTTTGTTATTTTATGCAAGTATTAGTTTAAGAAGTCGAGAAGGGTTGTGTTTTTAATTTTACAGGCTATCTAATCCCCCTTTTAGCCAGACCCGACGGTCCAACAATTGTTGCATACAAAAACTATATTTGACTTTACTCAATCTTGTGACATGAGGGGCATATATGTATCTAACATAGCACCGTTTTATAATCCCTATGTCGTGCAATTGTTGCCCTTTGCGATTTGGGTTGGAAATGCTCCATGTTGAACCTTTTTAAATCATGCTTTAGGAAGATATTTACTTTTGCCAATTACATATTCCATATATGGAAATTTTATATCAAAATCATGTTACCTTACTCGAAATAAATGGAACACCTATAAATTATTTTTAAAATGCCATATAATAAAAATAATACCTTCATTCAACTCAAAACTTCAAAAATAGTTTCGTGTAAGTCTTTTCTTCTATAATCAATCAACCCTACCGTTGAAGTCAAAAAATATTAGTAAATCAGATCATAGAATCAACGACCTATTATAATCCTCTCGAATTAATGATCCAATCGGACTGTTATTATTACTTTTGTCTCCTTGTTAATTCAACTCAAAAAATACTTTAAAAAATAATCCATAAATTTCAGTAACTGTTGTTTTCTAGGGCATAAATGCGGTCAACTGTCATACTAAGTCATCCTTATAACTAAATAACACCTCGTGCTTATAGTTACGTTTGCTACCAAATATATATCCCTCAAAATTCAATTGTATATCTAACTATTTAATATATTAGATAATTTTATTTAAATCGTGTGGTTGTTATAAGGTTCAATTAGTATGGCTTGCGCCAATGACTTAATTTCGAATGAAGATGAAAAATTAAATTAAATGAAAACATCTGCTAAAATTAAATAATATTATTGTGAATAAATATTCTAACACAATTAAACGATGACGATATGAATACATTAATAAAATTTATATATTAGAATATTACTATAACTAAACTATTTTATAAGTTGTGTATGATAAACATTGTTTAAAAAAAAGTGTTTTTGCACACCAGTAATCCAATTAAAATAATAACAATATTAATAAGATTTCTAATTATAATAAAATTTGATTATACTCATTCTATGCATCTCTTATAATCCATTCTAAAATTATATAAAAGAAAATAAATTATGTGATTGATTTATAACTAACCTGTCAAATTAGCTGGGTGAGAGTTTTATTTTCTCCAAAAATATACAATCAATAAAAATTAATCTCTTAACTCATTATAATAAATTCGTCCTCCTTCACTTAACTGGACATCATATGGGGACAAAGAAGAAACAACACCTCCAAATCAAAGTTGTAAAAATATATTAATTATTAATTAAAAGAAAAATGATGTGCCAGCGGTCCACACACCACAGCCGTCCAATCCGACCACCACTTCCAAGTCAATGGACGGATTTTTTTTTTAAGGATTCAATTGCTTCTAAATTAAGTAAAAATAATCTAATTCTATCAATTTAACAATTAAAATTAGATATTTAATGTTGAAAATGTAGATTTTGTGCATTTTTTTCTTCGTCTCCTTCGACCATTTTTATATAGTATTTTTGTTTAATAATAAAATTAAAAACTATTTTGCATAAGATGGGAAGTTAGAGAACCATTTTATTTAGCACACAAAATTAAAGTGATATGAAAAAGAAACATAAGATATGATCATAAGATTCACAACCTTAATTTTCATTATTCAAATATCAAACAGTCGAGATAAAATATTCCTCTTATTTATTAATCACTATTCCAAAGGCTAATAGTCCAGCTAATAGTCGTCCATGATTTACCTCCTCTGTGTTGATCCTAGGACGAGTTAACGGAGGCGTTGGGACGAACGTATTCGCCTTTATCAAACGTTTATATTTACACACAAATAAACAGAAACCTTACGGCTAAAACCCACATGATGAACATCAACAGAAATTAACATTGAGCAGAGCTCTTTTATAGATATTTGATCCAGAAGTGGAATGAGCTATCGATCGGATGGTTCTCAGTTAGGCGTGCTCGTCGAAGAGTGCCGGAAACAGAGAGTTCATCGCCCGTGCTGCCAACAGCATCAAGCGTGGAGAATTGGCGATCAATGGCGGCAGCAGCATGGTGAGGAAGCCCAGCGTCCACACCAGGTAGTACGCCAATAGTTGTTCATGCTCCACTGTGAAGGAGGAGGAGGACATGGCCGGAGGCGACGCCTGCACCTGGTCGACGGCGTGGATGATGAGGAAGGAGTACCTCACGGTGACCCAGAAGCCGAGGAGACTGGCCAATTGTGGACCCCAGACGATGATTCTGATTGGATGAAGGGGATTGAACATCGGAAACAGAGAGTTCATCGCCCGTGCTGCCAACCGCACCAGGTGCGGAGAATTGGCGAGCAATGGCGGCAGCAGCATGACGAGCAGGCCCAGCATCCACACCAGGTAGTAAGCCAACAGTTGCTCCACCGTGAAGGAGGAGGACATGGCCGGCGTCGACGCCTGCACCCGCTCAACGGCGTGGATGATGAGGAAGGAGTACCTGACGACGACTAAGAAGCCGAGAAAACAGAGGAGTCGACCGGCGATTGGAATCGCAGGAAGATCGGCGCCGTCCATGAATCTGATGGGGAGGAGGAAGAAGAAGGATGTGCTGATTGAATCGAGCTCCACCGGCCACCAACCTTTTTTATAGCCGAATAAGAAGGGATTCCTGATAATTCCAATAAAATAGAAAGAAAAAACAGAGGGACAGAAAAGATGGCGAAGAACAGAAGAAGAAATGATGGAAACAAATTCAACAGTCTACTAAATCTAATGGTCAGAACAGATTTGATGTGATCTCAGATGAGACAAAGAGGAAAATACAGATCGTTTATCCTTTTTGTGCTTTTAGTCAACGATTCGTTCGTATTAATCCATAGAAACAATGATATTTATTGAGAGATTGCATAAATAATAGGAGAATTCATGGATTTATATTAATTTAACAATGAATGAAAATTTCAATTGGATGCTAGTTCCTCAACCACCTACGCAAAATTTATTGTATAAAGACATTTTGTTCATGTTTTAATGGACTAAAAAATTAACCATTTTAAATAAGTTTTGTTTATTAATTAATTAGTCGAAAGGAACTAAAATTTCAATCGGATGTCGTCATTTTTCTACACAATTACTCTAACACGCGTTTAGTTGACTAGATCAATTATGTATATGGAGAGATAACTAGATTTAAGTCGGATTAGGTTTATCAGTAATTGGAGAAGAATGATAGAACTGAGAGAGCAGAGCTGAGGATATAAATTTCGATGCAAATCCACTTTTCAAGCTCACAATATATGTGCATTTGAGAGACTCTTAGTTATAGTAGTTTACATTCCTCTAACAAAGACTTATTAAAATCAAATCGTATCAATCAAATCAAATTGAACTAATTTTTTTTAATTAATTGAACGGACCAAATTTTAATAAAAACATAACAAATCAAATTGATAAAATATCGATTATTTTAGTCAAAAATTTAATTAATTAAATTTTTTTAATTAAAGTCTAAAAATTTGATTCGTTTAATAAAAATTTAATTTCGGCCTAAAAATTAGAGGCCATGGAAGACCGAATACTTGATAATATATAAGAGAAAGGGTAAATAGGTCATGGAAGACTGAATATTTGATTGAGACGTTCTAACTAGAGGTTAGACAAAACAAAGTTCTAACTTGAGAGTTAGATAAAGTAAAGTCCACGTTGGTAATAGAAGCTCTAACTGTGGTTAGGCAAAGGAAAATCTAAGTGGGTCAAGTAAGATCGCACGTTGCCAAAGGAAAACTCTAACTATGGTTAGGTAAAGTAAAGTCCAAGTGGGTCAAGGAGGACTGCATGTTAGCAAAGAAAAGCCTTAACATGGTGGAAGTCTACGAGTGACTAGTTTTAACTGAGATTAGGCAAGAGAAAAATCTAAGTGCGTCAAGGAAGACCTCACTTGGTGATAAAAAGTTCAACGGGAAGTTTACACGAAATGAAAAGTCCAAGTGAGTCAAGGATTGACTGAACACTTGGTTACGAAGTCCTAACAGATCACTGTTGACTAGATATTGAGCAAATGAACCCTAGACTTGATCAAGCAAATTAGGGTTGGACAATCGATTGATCTTAAACTAATCAATTAGGATAATCGATTAAGAGATTCTCGCAAGAACACAGAGAGGGCTTGAATTGATAAATCAATCGATTGGGCCAAGCCTAATTGATTGACCAATCGATTAGGGTTGTCTTCAGGATTTGTGAGAACGGTGCTGAATTGATTGGCTCAATCGATTGGACAGTTGTTTGTCGTGAATAAATAGTGAGTTAGGGAATCAATTGGGGCAATCAATTGTGAGAAGTTCGCATGCGAATAGTAAGCTTCTGAATCGATTGGGTGATCGATTGGGAAGTTGTTTAATCAATTAAGGCTATGACTAATCGATTGGGAGATGTAGAAAAGAGCCGTTGCGAGATTTGGACGACTAGATTTGATTTGATCTGACATGACAATTGATTAAGGATAAGGTCAATCGATTGGGAGTCTTAAATTATTGTGATATAAAGGATTTCGTGAAGATTCAAATCAACTCTTCTTCTCTACTATTCTCTATTGATTCTTAGACGATTTAGAGTTAAGTGCTACATTTCCGAGACAGTCCAAAGAAGCAAGAGATCAAGATTAAGGTTCCTCATTGTTGTATTTACTTTCTTTGTTTTATTGTATCTGTTATTGTATTTCTCGTGTTGAGACTGTACGAGGCTTCTCTGCCTCCTGGAAGGAGGTTTTTCGTAGTGCATCTATGAGTGAGGAGAGTTGACCCTTGGATTAGTCACCTCAAGGAGGTGGATACAAAGTAAAATGAAGATGTTAGTGATTGCTTAAAGTTTCTGCTGCAACAAATCATCAAAGAAGCTATCGGAGCTAATCACCCCTCCTCTAGTTCCCAAAGTGTCCTAATAAGTGGTATCAGAATGAGACCACTTTTAATTGGACTAATCGCTGAAAGAGCAATGAGCTAAAGGAAAAAGAAGAATTTGAAGTTGAAGCCCTAATTTCAACAAGTCAAAGACTTATCATTCAAGGAGCTCAACTTCAAAATAAAGTTTAGAGATGAATTTGGATATGATATCCAAGCACCTCCATCATTCGAAATTGGAAGTTTCGACCTTTAAAAATCAAGGGTTGAAAATTTCTTCATAATGAAGATAGAGTAATGGTTTGCTCTAATGGAAGGATTTCAAACTCCAATGGATAGAAAAGAAAAGCTTCTCAAGAAAAGCAAATGGACCGAGAAGTAATTAAGACAATCTGAGGTAAATGATAAGGTAACAAAAATTTTAGTTAATTTATTACTTAACAATATCTTGTGCAAAATAGGAGATTACAAGAGTGCAAATGAATTATGGAACTCATTGGCTAAGCTCCATGAAGATCCATCCTCAACAGAATACAACGACAAAGGCAAAGAGGGAAACTCTTTGTTTCATATGCATGAGGATTTAGAAGTTGAGAGGTGCTTAATGTCCAAGGATGAAGTTAAAGAGGCATCCTCCACAAGGATTGAGGGGGAGGGTAGTTCATTAGATTATGTGTTACCCCTACAAGTAAAGGTATACAAATTTTAATTTGTAAAAGTAAAGAGCATATCATTTGCTTTGAGTGTAGGAAGAATAAATACTATAAGAGTAAGTGTCCAAAATTGACTAAGAAGAAAGGTAAAGTGTCACCCAAGGTCAAAGAAAAATCAACGCATGTCAGACCCATGATAGGAAAGGGCAAGGAGTACATTGTGTTTTTTGTGCAATCAAAAGAGGCACTACCAAATCAATGCACAAGAGGGAAGTATCAAAGAAAAGTCAAGAGAGGAAGCTCAAATCAAGGGGGAGCTTCCAAGGGCAAAACCAATGTACCATTAGTAATGGTATTTCTTTAAATCATGATAAAAAAGCATGTTAAGAATAATTTATATTATTTTAATTATATTTATCATGAAACTAGAAAGCATGAAAAAATCCTAGGAAAAATTATAAATCACTTCATTCTAGAACTACCTTACTTAAGTTTAGGAAGGTGGAAAATAATTTAGGCAAGAAATCTAAGTTAGATATGTACATAAAAGGAAAAGTGTCCAAGAAAATAATAGAACATCAAAATTTGAGGAGTTAAGGAAAGAAAATCAAGTCTTGAGATCAAGACTTGAGAAATTGGAGAAGACCCTAGAGAAAATGACAAATAATGTCAAAGGGTTAAAGAAGCAAAACTTAGGTTTAGGAAAACAAGAGTTAATCAATGACAACATAGGTTTGGGATACAAACCAAAAGCCAAAGAAAATGTTCTCTCATACCATAGAGTTTCAGATGGTTGTGGAACTAACACTAGGTCTAGGAGTCAAGCCAAGGTTATAAGAAAAGTTATCCCTAGAGTTGACCTAGAGGAGACTAGTATGACTAAGCCTTCTAAGAAATTTAGGAAAGTCATTAAGAAGGTATCAAGGGAAGTTATCCCTAAAGAGTACCTCGAACACCCAAGGAACACCAATAGATTTTAGATTCCTAAGAGTGTGTTCGCTACATCCCAGATGAGTTTAGAGTGTGTTAACTCTAATTAGAAGGGTAGTTAATCCAACTGTGATGAAGTTGACACTTTAGGATATTTTCAAGATATTGTGACACCTTGAAAGTGAAGGGTATAATTTTACTCTTATAAACTAAAAAGTGTGCCTATCAAATTTTTAAGAATTAAGCTAAATCAAATTGGCACAAATAGATTAGAAGTCAAAGAAATGCTAAGTTGGGATTTTGACATTTTCTAAGGAAATAAGGGTAGACTTAGGTTTATTTTAAATTTAGTGATAAGTTAATGATACTTAGATACAATATTTAGGTATTTTCTTTATGCTAAAATTATCATGATTGTGTGACTATCATATACCAAGACATCATATTTAATATTTATATTTTTATGAAAAATATTATATGTCATGTCATACATATATCATTTAGATATGATAGTATTTCTTTTGAAAAATATTCATTTTGATGTATGTCATAATCAGGTTCATTCATTGTTTTAAATTCCTTGTAATTAAGGACAATGATATCAATTGACATACAAGGTTGGATGATCAAAATTTAATTGCCTAGTTAGAAATGTATGATCCCTTAGTTTAGGGAAAACCCTAATTTAAATCTCACAAAAACCATAAGGTTGTTGTATGTGTATTGAGACACATTAGATACAAGTGAGATGTTAGGAAGATGAATAAAAATTCAAGATGTTGATTTAGTGCATCTTTTGAGTTTTAGTATTATCAAAACACATGATTATATGAAGTCCAATCATGGAGAAAATACTGTACAAGTAATGTTCATTTAGCCCAAAGATTATGGTTAGAAATTTGTTTTGAAAATCATTTCAAAATTATTTTGAAAACCTTAGTGAAGTATATCTTTTGATAAGAATCATCATTGATTAGTTAGATACAAAGTAGAGTTAAATATTAAAATTTTTCAATGGTTTTCAATTTTATATAAATCTTTGAAATGGGATATATTTTTATAGAAATATATTTTTTCTGATAATATATGACATAAGTAATGTTTACATAAAGTTTCACGATTTTTAGAGTTTTATAGAATTATTTATGCATTTAATTTCTAAATTTCGGGTAGAAATCCAAATCACATATGGCAATCTATTAGGTCAATCGATTGAGGTAATTGATTTTCGCGAGAACAGAAACTCGAAGAATCGATCAGGTGATTGATTAGACATGCCCTAATCGATTGGATCAATTGATTAAGGTGGACAGTAATTGATTGGCATCCAACACCAATCGATTCAGATAGGTTGTAATCAACAAGTTAAATCAAGTTTTACGAGTATAGAAACTCGAAGAATCGATCAATTAAGGTGGGCGGTAACGATTGGCACCCAATGCCAATTGATTCGGATAGGTTGTAATCAATTGGTAATTGAAATCAATCGATTAAGAATACTATTCTTGGTTTAAATGGTCTAAATTTAGTCTATTAAGGTCATATTTAGTCAAGTTAACCAACTCTTGTTGGACCCTATGGTTGTTTTGATGTGATCAACCAAGTTGGGTTAGATCCTGCTTGTTATTTGATCCATGTGTCTAAATGTGCAGGAGCTTAGGAGTGCAAGAAGTCGAACGGAAGACGCAGCTAGCGACAGCACGGGAAGGGAGCCGACGGGCTCGGTGTCTAAAGGACGAAAGAGCTGTGGAAGAGTACATCGGTGTACGAGAAGAACGTGCACGGCGTTCAAGGGACAAGAAGCCGGGACAAGAAGCCGAGACGGAAGCCTGCTCGAGGAGAAGGCCAAAAATTGGGTTCAGGTGAGCCCTATTCCGGATGGCCGAGATCACCCAAAAAAGTGGAGCCGGAGCAGAAGACCTGGACCGAAGTGAGCTGAACCGGAGCATAGGTCCCAGATGAAAAAGTCAACCATAGTTGACTTTGGCTGTCCGGGGGCCCGGATCCATTCCGGGCGCCCGGAAGTCTGGGCGCTCGGAACCATTCTGGGCGCCCGGAAGTGGATTTTGACCAGGATCGCGTCAAACGTGATCCGTTGTAAAGGGGATAAAGTTGTATCCCCCTAGGGCGACTGGAACCCTTCCAGGCGCCCTAGGTTATAAATATAGCCTTGGTCCAGAAGCTTTAATCATCTCTGTATTCAACTCAGCATTCAATTCCTAGCAACTTGTGAGCTCTCTTAGTGTGTAAAAAGACTTCTCCGCCTACAGTGAAGGAGACATTCTAGTTGAGTTGTTCAATCACCTTAGATTAACAACCGTTTTGGTTGTAACCAAGTTAACTTCTTGTCTCTCTTTTATTTCTGCTATTTTATTTTATTAGTGTTGCATTTTTTAGTTGAAAGTACGAGGAGAGTATACTTTATTTTTTCAGGCAATTCACCCTCCTCTTGCCACCCCCGCTGTACCAACAATTGGTATCAGAGCCAGACCGCCTCAGAAGGACTAACCGTTGACTGAAGCACAAAGATCATGATGATGGCCGGAACAAGCATTCATCCCCCGAAATTCGACGGAGACTTCGCGACATAGAACACTGAATGGAGGTATTCTTCAAAACGGACTTCGATATTTTATTAACTATGAAATATGATTTTTCAATCCCAAAAGATAAAGAAGAGTACCAATAGATGAAGAAGCAGCAAGCAGATTTCGTGGCAAACGGAAAGGCGGAATTTCACTTGCTCGGCGTTTTGCCGTCCCATGAGGTAAGTCGGATTGGAAGCTACGACTCCGCCAAAGACCTCTGGGAAAAATTCCTGGAGCTCCACAAAGGCACCTCAGAAGCGAAGTTAGCAAGGCGCGACATCCTCCGGACCCAGTTGACAAATCTCTGAATGAATAACGACGAGAAGGTAGCGCAACTCCAAGCAAGAATAAAGGAGTTGATAACTCAATTGACCAATCTCGAAGAATCGGTAACGAACCGAGACTCAATCCGATATGCGCTCAACGCCTTCCCAAGAACTCTAGAGTGGGCGTTCTTAGTAGATGCTTACTACATCTCTAAGGACTTTAAGGTAAGTACTTTAGAAAGTTTATTTTCTAAATTTGAACTTCACGAGTCTCGAATTGCAGAACTAGAAGTTAAAACTCAACGTTGTCCTACAAGCCAAGATGGACGATCCCGATTCTGAAGCATCAATTGACGAAACTGAAGCAGCTCTATTGGTAAGAAAGTTAAATAGATTTATTAAAACTAACAAATTTAGATCGCAGTCAAAAAGGCATCAACACAACAAAAGGACGGTCCGTTGTTACAATTTCAACGAAGAAGGACACATCAAGGATGACTGCCCGAAGATAAAGAAAAAGAACAACGAAAAAGAAAAGTACAAAAGATCGACATCCTCTAAACGCAAGAGTCTGAAGGCTACATGGGATGAATCATCATCCTCGGAATCATAAGTCGAAGCCTTTTCGAAATTAGCACTGATGGCCAACCATCTTTTTGAAGAAACCAGCTCAGAGATGAGCATAGATGAAAGGGGAGAATCAGAAGAAGAAGAAAACTACGATGAAAGGGGAGCATCACCAAGTGAGGTAAGTAAGGTACGTGCTCTCACCCCTACTCAGTCTTTTTAATTTATCAAAGTGCTTACGAAAGATCTAGCAAAATTAGAAAAAGAAAATGCTGAATTGAAATTGAAATTAGAAAAATCATGCCCCTTA
>JBBMJZ010413116.1:25454421-25467927 GCA_037833815.1 Zingiber zerumbet | reverse complement strand
GATATTCAATTTAAATGGAGAAATGTATGGAGGGATTACTGATATTCGTCTCAAATATTCGATTAAATTATATATATATATATATAATTTATTTTTTAATTATATATATTTTTTATATGATGTGAATTTTAATATGCTTTTGTTGCATAATAATAATAATTGGATGACGGAAGAATAATTATTAGTATAAAAGATATTTAATTTTTTAATAAGTATAAGTATAAGAATGGATCTCTGATACCTGATGGATATGGGCAAGGAAAATATAAAATTCAATCTAAATCTAAGTTAGTGGCATCCCTAATTTTGTTGATGGATTATAGCTCGAGAATACACAGATAAATAATGTATTCATTGCTCTAGGGCTATAAGGATTCATAAATAGTTATGCTAGCCACATCCTCTCTTATTCTATCAATACAAAAAAAAGTAGGTCGCTTGGCACTTTCAAAAAAAGAATATTCGTTGGATGATAATATAATAATTATTCAATTCATAAAAAAAGACATATAATTATCGCATTAGAGAAATATTTGAGACAATTATCTCCATAAATTTCATGCACATATATTAGTAATACAAAAATAATAAAATATTTTTAAAGCAACATACTGGAATTTAATCACGGATGAGGTAAATTATGGACGACTACTAACTTTTAAAATAATGACTAACATGAAAGATAATAGTAATTCATCATGTATTAATCATTAGATCGTCCCAAAACACTTAGGAACATCGTTGTACGAAAACACATAAGGTTTATGTTTATTTTGTCAAATGTTAAATTTTTTGACTATTTTATCAAAATAAGGACTCTAGCTAGCTAGCTGTCAGATTCTTTAGTGCCCATATAATAATCGTGCGAGTCTTCACTGAAGGCGATTGCCAGCTGTGAAATCGCACGCGCCGCATATCTAATGTATTAAGGGTAATTAATCCTAAACCCTAAATCCTAAACCCTATACTCAATTCTAGTATAAAGTACTGAATTTTAGCTATAAAGTACTAAATTTAATCAGAGTTATACTCATTTTTAAATTTTTTATACCTAAAACATCTGAAGGCAATTTGGTCATGATATTTACATTAGAGGAGTTGAAGCAAAGGAAACTTTGCATATATGGAGTGGAAACAAAATTTTTTGAATAGGGGGAGTGCATGCAAAATTAAGAATGAGATTGGAGATTTTTCTCCATTTTACCGATGTATTAAAATATCTCTAATGACAATTTTTTAAAAGGTCTGTAAAATTTAAAAAGCTCAACCAAAAATTTTAATGAGTGTAGAGATAAACTTTAAAATTTTTTTATTTAAGAGCAGGTTTAATTTTTTAAATCTACTTTTTTCTCTTAGATATAGAGCTGATAATCATTGAGAAATAATATTGTATGCATGTTGACTTTTTTCTTAAATAATTATAAAATATTTTTTTTAAAAAAAAATTAATGTAAATGGACTTTAATAACTATCCGTTACTATATTTATATTGGTATATTTATTTTATTTTATTTTTTAAATTTTTGCTATTTATAGGTGATGAACTTCTTATTAGTACATTATAATATTTTATTTCAGGAATGATTAATTAAGTAGTTTTTTTTAAATAAATATATTTTTATAAGTTAAAAAATTAGCAATGATTATAATTAAATTTAAATTCATAAATTAATTAAATATTAAATAAAGATATTAAATTAAAAATCATAAATTTATTAATTAAAATTTATAAATAAATTAAAGATTAGAATTAATTAAACTATTAAGTAAAAATCATATAAAGATATTAAATAAAAATTAATAAATAAAGATATATGATTTATAATGTAGGACTAAAAAAAAATTGTAGGAAGATTTTTTTATTGTGGAGAGAATAATAAATTTTTTTCACTTTTTATGTGGTATATTAAAAATTAAAAAAAGAAATTTAGGAAGAAATTTAACAATTGAAGATGCCCTTAAAATGAACAAGGGCGGCGTGCCTTCACTAGTGCCACCTAACCAGGGAAAGTGAGAGCGAAAGATCAGTGGCAAGGGACGACATGATTTAGAGGCATGTTCTGTCCCAGAATGAGACAGAGACAAAAGGTGCTGGTCCACCCAAGGTTCATCGATAACCGTTGAGACATTTGTTGCAATTGTCACTTCGTACATAAGCAAGCACAAAATCAAGACTACTTGCGTCAAGCCTGTTTGCTAGGCCTGCCACTCCTACCCTACCCCCAATTGTAGTATTGACATAGAAGATAACAAATATTTGTGCATCTTTGGTGAGTACTCATAGAAGTTCTCATTTTTAAAAATAAAAATGAGAGAAAAATATTCTGAAAATAAAGGTATATAATAAACAAATTAAATCATTCTCGTTAAAATTATTGTCAGAAGTTTCATTATCCATCCAACTTCTTCGATCTGACAACGAGCTTGTCGTGATGTGATCAACCTTTTCAGATAAATATAAGGCCGAGATTAGGGCAACCTTATGTACTTAAAATGGCATTACCTCGCCTAAGTACCTAAGAGTTATTGCAATCCTCATCCAATATACCTTCTACTCAAAATTCAAAAAAGAAGCATACTTTATTACTAGAAGTATATTAATTTCTTATTCCTAGTGATAAGATTTTAAGATGAATTGAACGGTGACAGAAGGTTTAGGCAATCCATCCGAAATAGTTGGGATCCATGATATGATATTTTGTTTTCATGGATCGTTCTTCGATAAAATTTGAGTGTATGATATGATGCGTCAAATTGTACCAGGTGGGGTCGTGGGGATTCATTCTATCATATCGTAATTGAGAAAAAACAGAGAGCCATGGTAGCAAGCGGTGAGTTGTGGCTTTCAGCCATTGCACAATTAAAACAGTGAATAACGACATGATGTGGAACTATGGTGCACATACCCCTTCCTCCCTTTATATAATTTGGAGAGCCGTGGTGCACACAATGTATCATGTTGGTTTGCAAAATGATAACTTGCCAACAAAGTAATAGTTACTAAAACGAATAGATGTCAACTCTCAAATTGGTAAGGCAAATAAAACAAATTAAACTGCACCTATGGGCTATGGGAACTCCTGGCTTATGGCAGTTACAAGAACAATCATATCATCGAGCAATTGAATCGGATTTTAGCAAAGACCAACTCAAACTATTTCTGCTCATATCTCTGTTCTCAGAAGGAATACTCTGATCCATGGATCTAATCTACTACATCAGGATGCTAAGACTATCTATGTAATCTTACCATATATACCCAAATTACAACTAATAAATTAGCAAAATCAAAGAAAATCAAATAGACCTACTAGAGCAAAAACGTTGAGCAAAACAAAAACGATACGCCAAAGTAGTAAACTAATGAACGATGACGCAAAAACGACTAGATATTAAATGGATAGAAATAAATAAAGAGATGTAACTAATGCAGTAATTAATTAACGTACTTGATGAAGTATTCCGAGATGGTTCCGGATGCGATCCGCCCAAAAAAACCCCAGATGCTAAGCATGGAGACGAAGATGGAAACATCCGTATAGCCCATTGCCGTACCCATCTGCCCCATGTTGTTCATCACCGCCAACCCCGTTCCAACCCCGCATAGAAACGACAAGAACAAGACCCAGAAGTCCACCGTCTTCACCACCTCCACTATCGTGTGGTCCTCTCCGATCTCCGGTCTCCGCCGCCTCCTCCCCTTCTCAATTTTTTCCTCCACCACCGCCTCTTCCGCCCTCGTACTATGACTATCCTCTGCCTCCGTCGTCTCCGCCTCTGCTGTCAACAATAACTCACTCACTCCTCCGTCCTCCACATCAGCTTTCTCGCGTATCCCCGATCTGCAAATCGACTTTAGCGCTATGTGGATCGGAACCGCCACCGGCGCCGCTAGCAGGAGTAGCAGAACCGCTGCGAAGACCCTGGAGACGACCGCTCCATGTTTGCCTGTGAGATCAAAGGCCAGCAAGTACACTGCGATGACCACCGCCATCGCGTTGATGACCCCGAAATACTGTGAGTCGGTGCCGTCGTCCTCCGCCTCCTCCGGCGAAGACTCACGGAGGAAGAGCATCGCTGTGGTGCAAACCGCGGCGGGGACGACGGCAAGCAGGAAGAGAAACGAGGCGGGGTCGTCGGAGAAAAGGGCAGAGCAGATGTCGGTGAAGATGGCGGTGCTGAGGCCCACGTAGCCCTTCAAAATCCCTGACACCGGCCCTCGGTTCCGGCGAAAATTGCGGATGCACGTTACGAGCACCGCCGTGTTCATCCAAGTCGTGCTGTTCCCTCCCATGCACAAGAAGATGCACATCTGCGAGGGATCGAAGCAAAGCAACCATTATATCAAAGCGATCTCAAAACTTCGACCAAATTCTTCGTCAGGAAATTAGATCGGAAAGGAAGGTAGAGACGGTAGTAGTACCTGCCAGTAGGGGAGGGGGCGAATGGATTGGCGCACGACTAGCCACTGGGCGCCGTACCCGACGAGGCCCTCGAGAGAGCCGATGAGAAGGATGATCGGGGTGGGGAGGCGGTCGGAGGCAAGGCCAGCGACGATGCCGAAGGCCTTTCCGATGTCCTTGGCGACGGAGAGATTGTTGAGCTGGAGCTGGGTGAGCCCCATGAGCGTCTTGAGGGCGTCAGAGTAGTTAGAGAAGGTGTAGTTGTTGCCGGAGATGCACTGCACCCACACCGCTGTGACGAGACCTAGCCACCGCCCCGTCGCCGCGCCCAAGATCTCCATCGTCTCCTCGCTCTCGCTCTCGCTCTCGCTCGGTCGTTGTCTCTCTCTCCTAGCCTGAAAGGTCTACTTATAGAGCAAGAAAGGTCGAGGGGGGGGATTTGTTCGAAAGAAGTGTGAACGGGACGACTTTACCGACGGAATCAAAAGCACGTCCGCACGAAGTTACCGGACGAGCAACGAGACCCTGCTCTGCGTCTTCGCACGCGTGACCGAGGAGGCGAGGCGGTTACTGACGCCTGGCTTACGCCTCTTGCTATTTTATTTGGGTATTAAAAAAAAAAAAAAAACTCAAAATTGCCTTTCTAGTAATGTGTCTATTTTAATACTAAGGACTAAAACACAAACTAAGAGAAAAAAATACGGTAGAGATACAAAATTATCGGAAATAAAATAAAATAAATATTTCACTAATTTACAAAACACATTAAATTCACTTTATCAAATATTATTTTGGATTTTAATTAGATGTTATCCATAGACACGTCCATTTTATAGATATTATCCCCTATAAAAACGTATAATATCAAAATATAAAAATTAAAATTAAAGGGCAACCATCCAATTTTATTATTATTATTATTATTATTATTAATTAGTATTAGATATCTCATTTGATTAATCTGAGAGTGATCAATTTATTTTTTTCTATGATAAATTAGGAAGCGTTCAACAGATGGATTTACCATTTACTAAAAAAATTACCTCTTAGTTCATCGAAACTAAATTTCAATTTTTAAATGCTGGAAAAACTAACAAAGGATTCTGCCGATGCAGCCCGGGGGCGGAAGCAACCATCCAACTTGGTGCTACACTTGGTATATAATTAAATTCACTGTAATATTAAAATGTATTCATTGTGAACTGAACAAAAGAAAAGATCTTAGAGTTTACTTCCTTTAATAAATATAAATTTCAGTTAGAAACGTGAGTGAATTTATATAAAATGGTACACTTGGTATATAATTAAATCCACTGTTATATTAAAACTTATTCATTGTGAACTGAGGAACAGAAGAAAAGATCTCAAGAGCTGACTTCCTTTAAGAAATATAAATTTAAATTAGATCCGTTAGCGAATTTATACCAAATAAACATTAGAGTTTATGCATATAGCACAAACAATAGAAATTACAATATTGTTTTTCCAATTTTAATATAAATTGTGCAATTTCAAATTAAATTGATATATTTTCTAGTTTATTTTTTCTTTAAAAAATGATAATTATTTATCTCATCGTATATACTGAAAGGGGAGCTTTGGCGCAATGATAAAGTTGTTGCTTTGTGACCAAAAGGTCATGGATTTAAATCCTAGAAACAACTTCTTGCAAAAAGTAAAGTAAAAAACTGCGTACAATAAATCTTTTTTCGGGATCCCGCGTGATAGGAGCTTCGTATATCGGATTTGTTCATAGTTGTGACGGCTGTGAGCTAATTAACATAGTTTTTTTTTAATCCAATTTTTATGATCCGACTAATTCTAAGTAGACAGTCTAACTTCATACTCCATCCATCAAATAAATCACAAAAAGCACAAATAGATCATGGTGCGTCCCAGCTTCACGTTAGGATGTTATTTGCTTAGGAAAGCACCCTGCTTGGGAGGCTGTGAGCTAAGCAACATTGTCTGTAAACGTTAGGATGTCATTTGCAAAGGCTTTAAAGCCAAAACTAGGCAATGAAGGCAGGTGTGTTTATTTCCTAGAGATGTTCGTCCCCTTATTTGTAACATTTAACTGTGAGAATTCAGTTTTCTTTTTCTTTTTCTTTTTATTTTTAGTTTTGAATTTCTTTGAGCAAGGACATCTTAATTTTTTTAATAAATTAACTTATTCAAGGTGTTTTACATGTGTTAAGACAGAGGAACAAGTTTGAGCAATCTGATTTTGCTCAGTTTATTTATATTATCAATAGTAGAGTTAAGCCGAGATTGAGTTTGTTCAAATTTACTTGTCATTAAAACAACCTTCTTTTAAATTAGTTAAATTTTAATTTATTTATTTTAACATACAACAGATGAATAATAATAATCTTGGATTTCATAGAAATATTCAAACAAGAATACAGATCTTTGAATACTGATCTTTGAAACTTGTAGAAATTCTAACCTGAGAAATTCTAACCAAACCAAATCTTCCAAAGCATATGCAACGTTTGACACGCAGGATTCAGTTTCATAATATCGATGACAAAACTACACTTATGGCAATAGTAACTAATCAAGATTCAAAACATGTTGAGCTTCAGAACTAGATAGCAACGAAGCAAAGCTTCAAAGGGCAAAATCTTAAGCCCCGTGGATGTCTCCGATACGAGACTTGTACTATGTGGAGTCTAATGAAAGCTGAAATCATTGGATTCTCTGTGGTCTCTAAAAGATCCTACTTTTTCAACTTGAACTCTGAGTTGGATGGGAACACTTTGCCACGGTGATTGAGGATGATGAAATCCAAGTTGGCTGGTAAGGACACAACCCTACAATTCATTTTACTCACCGATTTATTATAAGCATCGTTGATAAATAACAAGTAGCTATGTTACTCATATTCCGGCACGAGCACCGAGATAATGGTCGATCGAACTGTCCAGCACAATCATGTTTTTTTCAAAGAAATTTATACGTGATTAATAGAGATATACAGTGGATATATAGGGTGGTACAATCTCATGGAATCCCCTTCTTTTAACAAAGAATAGAAACATCTTTCATAGGAAAAAAAAACCTGATTTGATGCTGTGCCTTAGATTGCCTCCACTTTATCGAAAGACTCCTATCCTATGGATGATCCAAGCATTTTCGTGGGATCCTAAGGTGACGGAGAATTATCTAATGATACAACTGATAACACACAATCCTTAATTCAACAGAAGAATTATTGACATGGGAAATTAATTTTGGTGGAACAAGAAGAAATGAGAAACGAAAATTAAGATGTTGCAGTAGTAGAGTGGGTGAGGGGATGTTTCCTAGTCACATTAAACTATCAAGTACCACTAAAAGCGGATTAGATAGGTTTGGATGTGATACTATGGCAAATGAGTATTGGAAAGAAGAAATAGATTTCTTGATGTTTCATTCATAGTACAAGCATGAGATATTTGTATCAGAAATATGAGACTCATTCTACTACTGTTACGAGATCAATTCTATCCAAATATGGTGCTAATTATCCAATAATTACAGAGAATAACTCTATCTAAAATATGGGGAAAAATCTCCTGCAATTCTGAAAAGTAATTTTTAAAAAGATATGCATTTCGATAATTTCTCTACAGCAATTTCTGTTTATATATAAGGTATTTAGTTCATAAAAGTCTAGATTGGTCCGGAAAAGTAATATCTTGCAATATAGTTAAAGGAAAGCACCAAACTCATGCTAGCTCCACAAACTAATACTATTTCATAGTTAAATAAGCGAATTTTATCTCAACATTTCAAGACGATAGTTGGAACTGGACAAAATAATGACATCGGAATTTGAAAAGAAAACATAGATAAGTTTTTCTTCTGATTCGTGACTATAGTAAAATACCTATTTTTTTTCAGAATCCGGATGTATTGATCTGAATTTTGACGGAGATGCAAGAGCAGCCCATACGCTTAAAGCTAATCCCAATAGTAGTTCAATTACTACCTAAACAAATTCCAAAGGAATCAGAACAAGCCGCTGAAAGTAAAGAAATATTGAAAATTTGAATGGAAATCAAGAGGTGGAGGGAGAGGACTCAATTGTGCATGGGAACTTTAGTTCCCCATTGGTAGTTCAAGGGCTAGTTGGTTGGTTTATATTGTTACACATGTATAATGTGAAAAAATGTATGGGAAGAGGCTCTCTCTCGTATGTGGATGTGTAGGGGTGCAAATCCAAAACTCGGATTACACTAAACCAAGTTGACTCATGTACGAGTACGATTTGCGCATGTCAAATGCTGGACCAGGGCAAAATTTGTCCAAACGGATCAACTAATATTTTGCCACATGAAACATATTTACTATTTGCTCAGGTGAATAATGTATGCATTAACTGATATTAATGGTGTATCCATAACATTTCGTAGCATTTCGATCTCAATGGTAGTGACAGTAAATAACCTTTAATCGACCATTTAACACAACCAAAAGGGGAGGTGCTCCTATATAAGGAGGCTATATCTTGAGCAAAATATAGGGCAGCGAAAGTTATAGGAAAGACCCAAATCTCCATCCACCTGTGTTCCCCTCACTCTTTACCTCTATCGTGCACCTGCTCGACAGAATTACCCGTGATAACAATCGTGTACCTTATCAGTTCGCTGTGATCCACTTGTGCTTGGTAACAATCATGGTATGTCGTTGTATCCTAGGAAATAGGCGACCTGAGAGAACCTTAAAGCACAACTGGAGGTGAGGCGAATCTGTGAACACGGACCTCGAAGTCTCAGTTTTTGAGCAATCGGGAATCTTGTCAAACTCGACACCTTCATTTCCCGACTCGATGATTCAGGTGGCTTGCCTCCTGACCCCGCATCCACTCGGGAGCACTCTATTTCTGACTCGGTTGCACTCGGCATCAACTTGGGCAGTACTTCAACTTCTGTTGGAGTAATTTCCCCAAGTCAAGGTTGACTAGTTTGACTAAACTTGAGTCTTTATATTTGAGTTTTGATTTTTGATAATATAGGGAGATTGCAGGTGCAATTGTCCGTTTGGGAAGATTGTTAGTGTAATTCCCGATCATACCTGGTTGGTGTGAAGAAAAATCAAGTATGTCAAGAATAACCAGATACTTGACCAGAAAAGTCCTAACCGGAGGTTAGGCAAGGGCAAGACCAACAAGGTGGCTGGCAGAAGAAGAAGAAGAGTTGAATAGGTTAAGGTTGACCGGATACTTGAGTAGAAAGTCCTGGTGAGTGAAGTTAGACAATTGAGAAGTCCTGGTGAGTGAAGTCAGATAATTGGGAAGTCCTGATGAGTGAAACTAAGTGAACAACCCTAGTGAGTGAAGCTAGGTGGATAAAAATCCTTGCGAGTGAAGTCCGGTGAAAAGCCCTAGTGAGTGAAGCTAGGTAGTTGGAAAATCTTGGTGAGTGAAGTTGAGTGGAAAACCCTAGTGAGTGAAGCTACGTAGTGGGAAAATTTTAGTGAGTGAAGCTAGGTGGCGAAAAGTCCCGGTGAGTGAAGCTAAACATTTGAAAGTCCAAGTAGACTAAGACTGACCGAACACTTGGTGCAAGGAGAAAAGTCCAAGTGGGTCAAAGTATTGACCGAACACTTGACACGAGGAGAAAAAAGTTCAAGTGGGTCAAAGGTTTGACCGTACACTTTGCACGAGGAGAAAAGTTTAAGTGGGTTAAAGGATTGATTGAACACTTTGTGGAAAAGTCTCAGTAGGTCAAGGTTGACTAGATGCTAGGCAAGGAGGAGTCCTCACGGTTGACCGGATGTTGGGTAAAGGAATCCTGGACTTATGTTTGAAAGGGTTTGGTAATCGATTAAGTTAATCAACTACCATAGCTAAGTGATTAGGGTAATCACTTAAGTCGTTCGATCGCGAAAACAGAAAGGGTCGTAATCGATTACGACATGCTTAATCGATTACGGTAATCGATTAATCATGTTTCCGCGAGTGTACAAAGAGCTTAATAATCGATTAGGAAGGTTTTAATCGATTAGGGTAATCGATTATGTTTCAAAAAAATAGTCGTTATACAAGTTGCTTATGTGGTAGTCAATTAAGGAGAGGCTTAATCTATTAAGGTGCCAATGGTAACCCTAGAAAAGAGTTTTTCGTGTGTTGTTTCATCTAGAGTTCTTGCTCAAAGTTTCACACGACTTCACACCAGTCCTTGGAGGCTTGGAGAGAAGTGTTGCTGCACTTCCAAGTTGATCAAGAGGTGTTCACGAGCAAAAAGTAAGAAGCTATGATTTCATTTGTTGTAAATCTGGTAAGATTTCATATTGTTTTAGCTTTTTTTTGTTCTTATTCTTATATTTTGTGTGTGAGCTTGTACGAGATTTCTCCGCCTCTGGATTGTTTCCGAGAAGAAGCTCTTTCATAGTGGATGCGTGAGAGAGGGTCAAATCCTTGGATTAGTCAACTTGCTTGAGATGGATACCAAGTAAATCAAGACGTTAGCGTTGCTTTGAGTCTATTCCAAGAAACAGTATTACCTGATCCAATCGGTAATGAGAAAATTATGAAGGGGGGATGATATATTTGCTTTTTACACTCGATGGTCGCGTAGCCAGCGTGAGAAAGGAGGAGGCCTCCGAGGATCCCCACCATGAATCCTAATCTCATATCCTTCAGGCTCTTCTCGCTCTCCCCCGCTCCCGATCTCGATCCTGCTAATCTCGAGTGCGAGAGCAGGATTTAGGATTCGGGGAGAGAATCGAGGCGGCGATTCAACTCTCAGTGGTTGAGTAAGTGTCGGTTGAACTGAACGACCCGCTGTATTTTGCTAAATTAGACAGGGTAATGTTAGATTGAACTGTCATTTTCGTGAAATTACATTTTTCTCTTAAAATTTGTCATTTAAAAAAAACACTATCATTTTTAAACATCAACAATATCCTTTAAAATTTAATAAAATGAGACTACGACGGACATAGGATTTTATTTCATTTGTGATAGAATGAAATAAACTTGGTTCTACTTACTTCCGAGTTAGTCCAGTCATCTTATTGAGTCATCATTATTCAAGTTACACTTGATTCATTTGAGTCGAGACCGAGTTATCAATCTACTTCATCAGTTAAACTATAGACTATCTAAATATTCTTGGATTCTCAGATACTCTAGCGCTCAAATAGTTTGATAGATCAGTGCATTGACAACTTGGATTAGCTCGGTGTTGACTTAGCTTGACTCAGTTCGGCTAAGTGTGACTCGGATAAAGATGACTAAGCAAGATGATTGGGCTAGCTAGAGATGGGACCATATAGATATATTCCATCGGAACACTGACAGTATGAGTTTGAATTTAGAATTAAGATATTATCATTTTGTTATCGTGGTATTCTTTATATGCATTTTATTATCATTTTAATTATCAATGTTCTCGGTGCTAATGTAATTTTAGAGATCTAACTAAATTTATTACGATTTTTTATTTTATTTTATTTGCCGTAAAGGATTATTTAGTAAAAATAATGACAAAGACTAAAGAGAATAGGAAGTAGCTGTGCGCCTCCATGAGTCAATATAGTTGTTTGAGATTGTAATCCTTTAGAAGCTATTTATTAGCCAAATAAAATAGAAGTCGTTTGATATTTCAGCCCTTTAAAAGCTATTTATTAGTAGAAGAAAATACACAAAGAGCATGTGCAATTTTGTCTACGCCAACTGGAAATACACAAATATCTCAATTTGTATAGTTGAATTTAAACTATCAATATTTCTGATATCGATAGAACTGAAAAAAGAAGCAAACTCTGCTCTGCAGAAATAAATTCATCTGTGGCAATGGTGTCTGGAATTCATGTTCCACCTAAATAAATATGACTGTATAAAAGAGAAATCCGAATACACACAACAACAAATGAGACCTTTAAATTGTCCATCAATATCTGATAGTAAAATTGAAGAATGCAATGGATTTGTTGAACAATTAATATCAGATTTCCTGTCTGTCGAAGAATTGCCTTCAGCTTTCAGTACAAAGAAGGCGAAGCAAGAAGTGCAAATGACGGCGTTAGTTGAGCAGTTTGGACGGTTTATAAATACCTACGGGGCTCAAAAGGAGAACACGCCTTTGTGTACCCGAGTTTCAGTCGGGGCGGGAAACGGGCGATTTTGGGAGGCCCGAAGGCGAAAATTAGGAAACCTCCTCTTTCCCTCTCTCGGTCCTGTGGAAACCCTAGGCGGTCCGAAACCCTTCGGCTCCGCTTCGCCCCGTCGCCGATGGTGCTCGCGGCGGAGGAGTTCTTCCACGAGGAGGAGGTCGAGCACCCCGTGCGCTACCTGCCGCTCGGCCGAGTTTACTCATCCTCCGTTCCGTGCGTCAGCCCTAGCGGATCCTCCTCCGTCGCGTCCAAGAAGGTGAAGGCCAGGATGACCGGCGAGTCGGCGGGCGGGGGCGAGGAGGCGGGTTGGAAGGATAAGCCCTTGGATGCCGGGTCTGTGGGAATGTGCAATGGTGACGCCGCGAAACCGTTACTGGTCTACCAGCGGAGGGCTAAGCGGCCCCGGATCGAATCTGGTTCGGAACAGTCGGGTGAGGGAGATGATAAGGGGAGGCTCGACGCCGTGGCTGAGTCGCTCGGAGATGTGAGGATTGTTAAGGCGAGGACATGTATGAAGTACGAATTGCTTAGGTTGGGATCTGGTTCCGGTTCTTTGAGCGGTATGTCCGGGTTGCGATTGCGATCAAATGAAGGCCGTAAGAGGGTCAATTTTTCTGAGGCGAGAAAGAACGTTCATGGCCCTCAGAAGGATTCTTCTGGGTGGAGCAAAGTGAAAAAATGGGTAGAGTGAGTTCTTCTTCGCCACTATGCCGATTACTTAATACTGAATTGTGTTTCATGGGAGAAGTTGAATTGTTTTTCTCTTGGATTTTTGAGCAGCAGTATGTACTTAGGTGCTTCCTCTGTTCTTGTAGGTTGGAAATTGAAGGCGTAGACCTGCATGCATTGATTTTGGGTTGGAATGCAAGGCAAGTAATTCCCATGACTGTCTGAGTATCCGACTAAATGATTTTCTGTGGATATCAGCTTTTAACTGAGCCTTTTCAGGTTCTCTGGCCTATAGATGATGATTGGTACAAGGGTTCCATCACGGAGT
>JBBMJZ010413116.1:25387915-25408863 GCA_037833815.1 Zingiber zerumbet | reverse complement strand
ACATTTAGAAGACTCACTCACGTCTTTGTTCTTGAACTGAGTGATCCTGCCCATCTAAGTACATGAACAAATCTTGATCCAGCTCTCCCAAGTCATAAGCTCCAGTACTGCTCTCCTTGCTTCTCCTGCAGCAGCGGTTCAGAATTACGAATCATTAGGAAAGATTGAATCTTTTTAACACGAAACACGTTTAATTAAAGAGCAATCGAGTTTGTTTTCTAGCTACCAAAATTCCTGTATGCATAATAGTCATCTGAAGGTAATTATAACTCTAGGCCACAAAAGTAGAACCAAGCTTATCTTTTGGAAGAAAAAAAAAAACAGGGGTAAAAAAATCATCTTTTTAAGTCAGACTTTGATCTTTCTTATTGTCAATCCTCGCCACATATTCCAACCAAAGCTCACATAATTAGACAGCGAAAAAAAAAAAAAGGAGAAGGAGGAGAATTGTTGAGCTAAAAACGCTGGCGAGACGAGTACATGAAGCTTGCGTGCATGGAGGAGGAGGAGGAGGAAGAAGAAGGATGAATCATGGCGAAGGAGATCTGCTGCTGCTGCTGTTCTGCTTGGTGGTGCTGGTAGCCATGGCCGCCGGAGCTGCCCTTGTTGGCCATCAAATAGTATTAATTCCCCACCTTTTGCCGCTTCCTTTTTTCTCTTTCCTTCCCTGCTTCTTCCTTTCCTGCTTCGGCCAAAACAGCCCATTAATGGCGAAACGGCCGCCTCCTTTCTTTACTCATTTGCTTCAATATATGAACCTCCTTCCTTTGCTCCTCGAGTGCCACAAGAAAGCTTGATAATTTCCCCTTCTCTCTTCCTCTCCTACAGATCGTATAATTCAGCTGCGCCAGCTATAAGTAGTAGTTTTACCGAAAACATCAAGACTTTGAAGGCGTGAACCATTTTTTAAAGGTGCAACTCCGCTTTTATTATTATTATTATTATTATTATTATTATTATTTTCATTTTTCTAAATATATAAAAGAGGAGGAGGAGGGCGGTAAAGTTACCGCCGTAACCGAACAGGAAACGCGGGCAGGCCCAGCCGTGACCTGCTTTTCCTCTCGGACCATTTTGCCCTCGTTCGCTACGCCGCTGGCTTTTTTTTGAAAATTTTTTATTTATTTGTTGATTTCTTTCCGGTTGTCTGCATGCTCGTAATGAATTCGAGTAGTAGATAGACTTTGGAGTATTTGGAATTCTTTTTCGATCTTTATTAATTATGGAACTGGAATTAAATGGAGGGTTTGACAACTTACGGCACGTTCGCTGGTTCTCGTCCCTTTCCTCTTCTAAAAGGGGCGAAAATCGTTGCAATTTCTCCTCGGAAAAATAAAAAAAATAATTAAAATAATAGAATGGGGGTAATTTCGTCATTTCACTCGGCGTGGGATCCCGTCCGCGACTCGGTGTCAGGGTCACGCGAACCTAGCCACTCTTCGATTGCCAAGTGGCCTCTACGTCCTAATTTTTTTTTGTGTTGGGCCGTTGAACACACGAGTCCGGATAGATGGGGCCCAGGACGAAACGGCCCATATCTACCGAATCAGACCGAGAGGGTCGGCCACCTGAGTCTAATTACCCGAGCATCACCCACTAATGAACGAGCGAGTATGGGGCCCATGTAAAACAGCAGGAAGTGGGTAAAATAGAGGGTGGCGGGAGCCCATCGGAAACTGCATGGTTTAGCTGATGCCGTCGTTCCAACAACTCCCGAAAGATTTATAATATTAAAAATTAAATTAAATATGGAATTAATTAAGCATTCGTATTTGTTTCGTCTACAAAAAGATTTAAATTAAGATTTTGTCAAAATAAGGAAAGGCTGCTCGTAATGCCATAGATTCGCTTCCTTGTAATTTAGTGCGTTGGATAAATTTGGAAAATTCAATTCTCGAGTCATACCAAAGTCTATCTCCATGTAAAATTATCGACTTTAATCTCGTAGTAGATGATCAAGACCGAGGAAACAACCTTTAGCATAAGAGCCTCGTCTCGTCCCTTCTCATAATTCTCCCGTAAATCTCATCGCCACGATAATAAGGTTGACATGCTCGCGGAATAACTCGAATGGAAATAACGATACAAGACAATCGATTAAGTAGCTATCAAGTACATTTGTTGATTAACCACTTCACTATACCTGTTTTTTTTCTTGGACATTGACCGGTTTGTATTAAATTGAGGTTTGACAAAGACATCATGTAGTTTTCAACCCAACATTTTTGCCTAAAATAATGCATTTGTTTTTCCTAGTGTCCCCATCCATCGAAGTAGTTCTACTATTTTGAAATATTCAAAGGGAGGAAGGCGAGCCTTGTGTCATTTTCTTCTTGGTTACAAGAAATTGTTTAGAACATGTGGGAAACGAAAGATAATTGGATTAGGTAATATCTAAACGTATCTTACGAATTGTCCCCACAAAAATTATTAGTTAACGAAGACTTTTATCGGATCGTAAGTTAGTTTAGGGAGACTTGGCTTGAGGTATCATGAGAGGGATGCTAAGGCACACCACCCACTCCCTTGAAGAGGAAGACAAGCAAATGCACCAGTAGCTCATTTGAAAATGATGCCTAAGGCTATAAATGAACTTAAATGTTTGTTAAAAAAAATTTGATGTTTCATCTGGAGGAATCCAAGTTCAAGTTAAACTCGAACCAAATTTAAAGAGAAAGATAAATTTAGTGACTGGAAATTCAGTTTCATCATGCTTTGATTTGCATTCACTTGAATTAAGAAATCAAGTTTTGAGATGAAATTAATGTGGCAGTTCATTTGATAGTGTTAAAATAATATTAGTTTATGCTTTGGACAGTGAGAGGCTTCCCATATTTTTATTATTATTCGGTGGGTGCGACCATCCGCCCAACTACCCATCAATCCATCATCAAGCAGCTCTGTTTACTTGGGAGGGCAGATGGAAAGGGGGGAAGGAGTCAATCGTGTAGAAAAATCAAAAATCAATTTTAAAAAAAAAAGGAACTCGTAGGATAATGGGCCGATATATATATGGGCTTTTGTGCCGAGTTTAAGATTGTGTTTATGCGCATTAACAATTAATACACATCCTTTAAAAAACAACAAATGTTTTTTATAATTGAAACTGATATCAAATCTTCTGTCCCAAGATTTTCTCCTTCACCGATTGGACGGGCTAGATCATATCTCAAAGATATAATGCACATCATAAAAATATCATGACCGTCCGATCGGTGAGGGGACACGGGAATCTTAGGACAGGGGATTTAATTTGATTGAAACGATGAAATCAATAGCTACACCACTTTTATAACAGCTGATATGGCGGATAACAGAGGCCCACGTGGAGTCAAGTCGGTTAGTCAAAAGTTAAGTTAAGGAGTAAATCAAATATATCAACTCGGGTCAAGATAGACATAAAATTGTGTTAGGACTAAAAGAATTAAGGTGTCATTGAGTTAAATGATGAGAATGACTATGAATATGAGCTTGATCGTAAGGTGGAATGGAAATGGAAATAGAAATGAAACTCACCTATTTATATGGGTTTTGTTGATTCCCATAAATCTAGAAATCATTCTCAAATTGTCATTCCCAAACTCATAATCCAAACACTATCTTTTACTATCATTCCATTTCCTCATTCCCAAACTCATCAACCAAACACCTCTTAAGAAATCTCTATAATGGTATTATGTTGTCCATTTTTAGCCTCTAAGTCCTCATATCAATGGAAATATCTTTCTCTTATAAGTAAATGATCTTTCTCATATATCTTCAACCCAACAGGTCGGACCTCTTTGGCCTAGTCTCCTCGACCTCTCCAACCCTGTCTCCCAAATCTATCAAGTCTAATCTCATAGACCTCTCCAACCCAGTCTCCCAAACCTCTCCGACTTGATCTCTCATACCTCTTTAGCTTGATCTCCCAGACCTCTCATCCGATCGTCGATCGACCGGAATAATAACCTAACAAAGAAATAACATCTTTTTAATCAATTCATATATATGAACGATTTGCCTTTTTCTTCGGTTATAAGGATTATAATTTCATGAAACAGAGCAGCTATATATTCCCATGAATTGCACAAGGAGCCGAGCTGTATGCAACAATCACCGGCATCAAAAAAAGGCAGTAAAATCTCCGATAACCAAACTCATGCAGCCTTTCATCAACATCACACCACCTTTTTGAAGCACCCATTTGAAATGCAGAAATCGCTCATCCATACATGCTCAATTAATCACATTATTTGTCACTCGATCAGAATCGAATAAGAATCCCTTTTCCGAACATCTTTTTTGTATTTAATATCTATATATCTGTGGATCAACAAGTAGTGATCAGTGAGATTTAACTCTGATACTCCAAACCACACAACAGCTGTGAACGACGTTCATCATTCAGCATCGACCTCACTGACACAAACATGTGCAAAAGCAATTCACTCGATCGATCATTGAGAGTTTTACTCGATCGATGGTAGCTTTTCTTCAGCTTATATATATTCATGCATGGATGATCGGACGATCCAGTGTTTGCATCGGCGGCATGGATCGTCGGCCCTCGGCAGAGGAGTTGCAGGCCGGGGAACAGAGAGGGGTCTTCCACTTCACCCACCCCTTCCACATGCTCACCCAGATCGATTCGCCCTACCTCTTCACCTGCGCCGGCTGCAAGGAGTACGGCGCCGGCAGCCGCTTCCGGTGCCAGACCTGCTGCGGCTTCGACCTGCACGACTTCTGCGCCCTCGCTCCGCCGGCTCTGCGGCACCATCCCTTCCACCCCAACCACCAGCTCGCCTTCTTCGCTAAAACAGGTCGAGCCACTTAATTAATATTAGTTAATTACTGAATTTATATAATTCTTAGATATTGATTTTAATTAATGACGAAGGCGGCGGGTTTCTTCGTCCGAGATCATGCGACGTCTGCGGCAGATCCGCCAGGGGCTTCGCCTTCCGGTGCACCGCCGCCTCGTGCGGCTTCGAGATGCACCCCTGTTGCGCCGCGATGCGCGCGGAGATGAACTTCCCGGCTCTGCATCAGCACCCGCTGGCCCTCTCGCCGCCGACACCGCAAACTCCCCCGGCTTGCGGTCTGTGCCAGAGGAAGAGGTCCGGCCTGGTGTACCGGTGCGCGGCGTGCGGGTACTCTCTGCACGCGGCCTGCGCCAAGGACTCGGTCAACGGGCTGCTCGCCCACGGGTTCAGGTCGCCGCCGGAGAAGCCCAGCAAGCTCGGCGCGGCGGCGAGGGTGGCGACGCAGGCTCTGTTAGGGATCATCGGCGGGTTGATCGAGGGGATCGGAGAAGGGATCGGGGAGGCCTTCGTCGACAACATTGGAAGAGGTACGACCATCAGAGGCGACGTCATCGAGGAGAAGTAATTAAGCTCGTGATTAATTTTATGATTAAGTGCTAATTAACTATATAGTTGAAACGACTTGTTGTTAATATGGAAGTTAATAAGTCATTGTTGTGTTTGTATTTAGAATCATGGCTTTGTATCAAATTATTATATTGATTACTATAAGAAGTTTGTCTTTTATATTGTCGTGTAAGTTGTCTTAACTTGATTATATTTTAATTAATATTATATTAAAAATATAATTCTAATCCACTACGACTCGAATTGCATGCCACATTGCCATGCAATCTAAACGGAATAATGGGTGGAATTGATGTGTTAACCACTTTAATTAGGATATCAGATCCTCTTTCATTAAAAAAAAACAAAAATAAATCATTTGTAATTATGGTGGGATCATACTCATAATGAGCATAATTTAATCACAATTAAGTTCCCTCGGGACGGTCTAGTGACTAGCGTATAAAATATTGCCACCATAAAGTCTGAGGTTTAAATCGCAGTAAAGTCGAGATAAAAATATCTCCCTTATGTGCTAGTCACTATTCCAAAGACTAGTAGCCGCTCGTAATTTACCTCTTTCGTGTTGGCCCTGGGACGGGTTGGCGGGGGCACTGGGGAGCATATTCACCTTTTGTCATTATAATTTAATCACAATTAGTTACGATCCCTCTTTAGATTCATCCTCCTTGGATTATAATTTGAATCAGGATGGATGACTAAAGATCATTTGGACGCCATCAGCGGTGAACAAGTCATCAGGTTACTGGGAACTAAGCGGACAGCGGTGGAATAGTCTCTGATCATCCGTTCCGATCTAAAATATAATTTAAGGAGACAATAAACCTAGAGAGATGATCACTAATTATGACTAAATTACGATTACAATTCAATTGTAATTATAAGTAGTTCACCTTCTAATTTACTTTTATTTTTACTAGAAGACTGATCTCTTTAATTAGAGATTCTAATTAGTCGTCTAATTTTAATAAAGTAATAAAAAATAATGAATTTATTTACGTTACTAACTTTAACTAAACTTGTGTACTATTTTTTATAGTGTTTATCAATCATATTTGTATTTTTTACAATAATCTTGGGAAGGAAAAAATGTTCTTAGCACTTGAGTTTGTAAGATGTATTCAAATAATGGCTAATATATTCAAATAATTAAATCTACACGCACATGATGCATGCATGAGGTCGGCCGGTCGGGCTATTGTCGTGATGGACTCTATTTTCAGAAGACATGTTGTCTCCTTGGGACGGTGCGATGATTAAAATATGAGGTGTTGCCACATAAGGTATTAGGGTCAAAACTCAGCGTGACCGATCACGACCTCCCCATGTCTTATGTCTTGGCCATTTGTACTAATGGTTAGTAGTCACCCGTGATTTACCCCCTCCGTATTAGACTAGAGACGGGTTGACCAAGGTACTAGGGACGAACGAATCGCCTTTTCCCACGTGCATGAAGCCGACCACCATCACTTATTTTATTTCATTTTTTAAAAAAAAATATATATTTTTGAATATCTTACCAATTAAAATGAAACTTTTTTGTTTTTTGGAAAAAAAAAATCATAAGTGGCCAACACTTGATTGAAGCATGCATGCGTCTGATTAATTAATGGGAATGGATGGTCGAACCGTCAAACCTAACCGGCTTTATTCCATCCCCCATTGTATTATTATATTTAGGGGTGGATGGATCGGATCAGTTCAGTTTGAATCCGGTCAAATTAAAAATATTATAAAAAACTCTTAATTGAAATCGATTTGAACATAAATTCAATTCGAAACCCAATCAATCCAGACTTGGAAAAATTATTATTAATAATATTATTATTTTATAAATCTTTATTTGTATCTCAATATTTTATCTTATTATTTACAAATCTAAAATATCTTAATATTTTAAATAAAATTTAATTTAATAAAAAAAATCTTAAACCTTAAATTCAGATTAATCTGAATTAACTCGAATCCCATCTCAATCTAAATCAACTCAATCCGAAACTAATTTGAATTTAAAAATTCACTATATTAAGAGTCCAAGTTTAACCTTCCTAATTATATTAATTATCAATAATTATTTTTTATCCATATTACAGTGACTGACTTGAGTATCAGAGGGCCAATATTGAGATCCCTTCCCTGACCCGGTACTAACTCCGTTTGTTTTATAGAGCGGATTGAAGTCCACGTCCGGTCAATGAAGTCGTCACCTCCTAGCTTTCCAGCTTTACACTTTCGGACAAGAACAGTAAATATTAAAAATTATTCTAAATACAAATTTGAGCCCAATAATTAATGGTTAACATTTCTGATAATAAATATAGATTTTAAAATCTTATCCGTGCTGATAAGACCTGATTTTAAATCTTGATAAGACCTGATTTTAAATCTTGAAAAAAAAATTATGCTCTAGGGTGAGGTTTGGTACAAGGTACATGAATGGAGAATTAGATTTATTCTTAGATCATGTGTTTAGTTGATGAGAAAGAGAATAAGATTTTAAAATAAAACTTAAAAGTATCTCATCATTCATTTTCTCTTATCATATACTCTCTCTATTCATTTTATCTATCATACTTTTTCTCTTATTGTACTTTCTCTCTCCCTATCCTCTTTTATTATATTTTCTTTATCATCATACCACCATATTTTCTGTATGATCGTGCTTTCTCTTTTCTTAATCTCTCTCATTACATGTTCTCTTAATTTTCTCTTATCACATATTTATCTTATTATGATTTATCTTTTATCATATTTTCTCTTCTCATTTTCTCTTATCACAATTTTTTTTTCATATCGTCTTTTATTATACTTTATCTCACCTCATTTACTTCTATCATACTTTCTTTCTTCTCATTATCTTTCATTATATATTTTTTGTCCTTTTCTCTCTTATATTTCTTTATCACATTTAACTTTCTTTCACATATATCTATATATATTTTATTTTAAGGGTAAAATTTTTTTAATTCATTCTAATAAAAAATATTCAATTAACTAAAAAATAATTTTAAAAATAATATTAATACTCATTCTATACTATTATCATTCTTATTTTAATTTTTTAGAAAAAAATCAAATGCCACTTGTTCCCATGTTGATCCGCATTAATTAGTGATGATGCGGTGATAAGGGGTTTCACCTGCGAAGGATAGTCACCATAGTGTAAGTCAAAGTCAAGGAGGCCAGTGCTCCTATATCATTGGCCGATCGGGTGACCCATTCACCCGACCGAGAGAAGAAAGACCTGATCCGACATCAACTCCGGCTCGACAACTCACCGAGCACCCGACGCTCAATAAAGGAACAAATGTCTAGTATATGCAGAAGCTAGGCCGAGCGGCTACCCCGCTCGACCTTACAACGGTACGTACCACGGACATAACTATGTTCCGGCTGAGAGGGCCATATGTAGGGGCAACAAGGGTCAGCCGAGTGACAGTGGAGAAATAGGCCGAGCGACTTTCCCACTCAGCCTAGCACGCATGCAGGGAACATTGGCCGAGCGGCTCTCCCGCTCGACCCAGCAATAGAGCATGCAGACAGTGGATATCCAAGCCGAGCGGCTATCCCGCTCAACCCAAAAATAGACACAACATGTTAACTGGTGACATCATTTTGGGAGATAGTGTCACTGACAGGCGGCATGGTCTGACAGAAGATCGTACAGCGGGAGCTTCGTTTGTCACTTCAAAGATATACTCGGCTCGTTAAGGTATTGCGTTATGAACATTTTATTGACAAGTATTTTCAGGGAAAGCTTTGAGAAACGCGCACGCCTTGGGAAATATGCACGCGCTCTACATGAGCTCTATATAAATGTGGGGTCCACGCTTCAGCGGAGGTATGCGCAATAGTTATTGCTACTGTTCACTTTGTTTAGATTGTTTTCATTTCATCGTCGATGACTGATTTAAGGGTCAGAGGTCAAACATCGAGAATTTCTTTCATTACTTGACACTGATGTAGTTATGATTATAGATTCTAACGAAGCTTACATATAGTTGACAGGATCGTCACGTATTTATTATCCGTCGCCTTCAATTTTCAGATAGGATCGAGTGAGATAACGACAATTACATCCTCCTGCTGCATATTATTTTCCTGAGTGAAATGAATAAATAAATTAAAAAAAACAATTCTACTTAAAAAAAAATAGTTTATTCACTATGCATTAAGTTCATTGAAGCCCACCGTGAAATTTATCCGACGCCAAGTGTGTTGAATTCATTACACTGACGCGACGCTCGGATCTCTGCAGCCTTTGCCTTTCCCTTTCTTGGAATCTTCGTCCCCAACAACACCTTTACCGTGTCGGCAGATCAGTAAAAAAACACATTTCTCACTATTATTATTTTAACTACAAAATAATTTTCACTGTGCATGGTTCATGCATCGATTCTCCTCCCCTATTTTTGGTTTGCAATATTATACCTTTTATCTCTTTTCCAGATGATATTAAATATTGTACCTTTATTGTACCCTAGTTGTTAATGAATGAGGGGTGTGCAGCACCCGCATTATATATTAACACAGTATCTAATTAAGTATCTTTCACCTCAAGAACAATCCAAAGATCATGTCTATATATTGAACATTAACGAGGGCATTTCTATGTTTGTGCTCTTAATATATATAGTTTGTTTTGATCTAATTGGAATCCGATCAGTAAACTGCATTTTTTCCCCCCTTCTTAAAATTGCAATTCATAAAATGTGTCGGTGAGAGCATCTAATCGTCAAATCAGGTCAACAATCTCTTTCTCCTTTTCTTTTCCTGCTTTTGGCTGGACTAGTTTTGTTCTCTCTATATATAAATTCAGGAGAAGACATCAAATGCAGACACAGAGACGAGCTGTTCTTCACAGATTTTACTAAAAAAAAGTTTTAATTTTCAGCAATATCGCTGACACAACACGTGTTGATGATCAGTACATAAATTAAACCCGCGTTACTAATTTACCGCACTGAATTACCAAATCTAAGCATAAATCTACTACAGCTCGTCAAAACTTGTTCTTTTAAGGAAGATTCGGAGATTTAGTCGTAGCCGATGATTGTAGATATTGTTAGTGATTAAAGTGAAGTTGTTAGTTGTGCTTCCAGAGCTTTACTGCTTCGTCTACTCCTCTAAAGTAAACCACGCCGTCCCCAGCAGAACAACTTGATTCTTTCTTTACTAATGGTGGCCATTAAAAGTGATGGTGTCATATAATGTTGTTGTTGCTGCTGCAGATCCATTGAGTTCAATAATTTATTGCGCACTTCTCATTTTCTAATGCCACAGTTGTCTCGAAGCATGCTTGCAGTTTCTATAAATCATGGGTTGTTCCTGCCTCGTTAACCCATCGTTGTCCTCAGTGGTGCCATCTTCCAGCCTCATGCTCTTTGTTTGCTTCTCCTCCTACTCCTCGTCCTTGCTTTCTTAGGCCTTAGGGGAAGCTTGGCTTTCTCTTCTGCTATAGATTCAGGTGCTCAATTCAATGATTCACATGGGCAGGAGGCATCTTTAAATGAGGTGGAGTGTAATTGCTCTCTAAGTTTGGTTCTTGCTCCTCCTCCTCTCGGTGCTTGCGATTGAGGGGAGGAATTAAAAGAGATGATTAGAGAAATACTGTCACGTTCGCTGGATTTTTTTTGTTTTATAGCATGTGGATTAGTGTGTTTGGTCCTTTTACATGTGAAATACCGGCATTTACTTGTGTTGTGCAGGATTGTAAGACGTTTGCCATATGAACACCAAGTGATCGACGGAATTTGTCAGAGACTAAATGGATACACCTCGCATCAGTAGTCGGTTTTCTGCTGGTTCCACAAGGCAGAGGCATTGTCGTAGGTAATTGATTTGAGAAAAAAAATACATGCATCTGCTTTCCTTTTTGGTGCAAAATTTGAAGGAGGATGAATTGTTTAGTGTTTTGAGTTTGTAAGGTCTTCTTTCTCGTTCTTCTTTTTGATGTTGCAAAGAGGAAGTCCTCAAAGAAATTGCACAGTGGGACAACAATAATAAAATTAAATCTGTAGGATCTTCTGTAAAATATTTGGAGCCAAAGGGGCAAAAACTTGGTTCAGTCATGAGCTTCAAATGGAGCACTGATGTTACTTTTTTACAAAGTCTTTGTTGCATATGATTGTTGCTAGTATATCTGGTTGACTTATATGAGAAAGTTTGTGGATAGCGTCAAATCGACACTTTCAACCTTTGGCCTTCTGATGTGGTTTACAAGAGTTACTTGATCCATACTTTGATGTTGCTTCCACACATCACTATGTTCCTGAACATCTGAATTCTACTGTTAAGTTGTTGATTGGAATTCTTGAAAGTTACTGGATCCATACTTTGATGTTGCTTCCACACATACTTTGATGTTGATTGGATTTTCTCTGTCTCTATCATCTCTTCTGGATTAACTTGCCCTTAATTCACTCTAGCTCATCTTCTGTCTGGTTTAGTCCTTAACTCATTGGAGTGATATTTATGGTTACTCGTACATTGTGACAATAACTTGTTTGTTTCTGTTATACATCATTCTAATTCCCTGGCAGTGGTCGTAAGAGTTTGTCGATAAAATGGTTTTACTTAGCATTCATTCTTCTGCAACAAAATCAACTATATATGTGCTGAAGTATGCAGAAATGTTTGCATTCTGTACTTTTGTTGTGTAACTTTTAGCATTTATGGTCTCTTTCTGAATTTGGAACCTCTATATTGATTCTTCCTCTAACGGCTAAATCTTCTTGCTGTAATCGGTGCCAAATTTCAGTGTATCTGGAGTGGGAGAAGATGTGTTAAATTTATCACCGCGTCTTTCATATCACAATTCTGTAAGTCCAATCAAAGCTATTCTCTTTAGTCTTTGTCCAATCAAAGCAAAATTAATGAGGGCAATTGATTATCATGCAGGATGCTCGGTTTGGAACAAGACTCGATTATGGAAAATCTTTTAGCTTTCAAGATGTGGCATCAAGTAGAACGTCCACTACATCTACTGGTTCTGGAGTTACTTCAGTTAGCAAGGTTGGTCATCTTTTCTCATCCAAAAGAAGTCTAGATGATCGTATACGTTTCTGCTCCACCATTTGATTGTTGATTGACATTGATAAGCATTCCATGCAGTCTGCAGCCGAATTGGCTACAGAAATCTCCACTCTTGAGCTGGAAGTAATACAATTGGAAAGGCACCTGCTTTCACTATATCGAACTGCATTTGACCAATATCTATTTGGTTCCCCTATTTCCACGCACTACGACTGCAAACCAAATACACAATCCAATGCTGGAAGTGTAGGTCAATATGCTGAACTTTGGAAACAATATGAAACAAATGATGCTGCCAAACTAGGAGTTCTGTTTGACAAAGACCGCCGAACTAAATCTCTCAAGAAGATTGAGGAAGTTCCCTTCAACTTTGGTCGTAAAGAGCAATCTCATGTATGTTTATCTTTTTGTTAGTTTAATGCTAATGATGTAATTCTTTATATAAGTTTCATCACAGTACAATTCATTTCAACTTTTTACATTCTTTGAAATGTTAGCATCACTCGTCACCATCATATATATGAATTAAAAAATACGCGCTTGTTTTCATTGCTTCAACTCACATTATGCATTCCAATGTACTCTAACATGGGACACCTTATTTATATTTGGCATCGTATGCAATTTGAGTTCTTCGTTTATAAATGTGATGTATTTCTTGTTTTTATGTATCAAAAATGCTTTATTTCTAAGTTCTCTGGCAAGTCTAAGTTCTTTGTCATCTTGTTTTGTCTTTGTGAGCAAGTAGGCTATGCATATTCGGTTCTCGTTTATGATAAATTATGCAGTGACATTCGGAAGATTCATAACATTGTTCTGATTCATGTTGCATTGTAGGATTCAGCGTGTTACGTCTCAGGTCACCGCAGTCTCGCAGATCATCTTGGTACATCAGTTATGGATCATGTGCCTGAGATTTCTTGTAAACTTTCTGAAGAAATCCTGAGATGCATTTCTTCTATTTATTGTAAACTTGCAAGTCCAACATTTCACAATATTGATCTACTGGATTCACCTACACCTTCAGTATCATCTTCAAGCACACTTTCTACAAGGGATCCAGGTGATAATTGGAGTCCTAGATTCCGTTGTGAAGCTACAGAAAGGAACTCCAGATATGGGTCTTACAAGGATAAAAAGAGTCCATATAGTAGTATGATAGAAATTCCCCAAATACGCATCAACGGTGAAAGATTTAAGTATGCATCCCACAAGCTGAATATTTTCAGGTAATTAGTCACCTCGAACAACATCAAAAGCAATGTACAAAAGGAAGTAACATGACAGAACAACATTCCTACCTGCTTAATTTCACTCCATTTGTCTTAGGTCGCTGATTCGGCGTCTTGAAACTATAGACCCCAAAAAGATGACACATGAAGAACAGCTCGCATTTTGGATCAACATCCACAATGCACTAGTAATGCATGTATGTATACTACCTTCACTTGGGATAGGCTAAGTATTTGTTTCCTATGGTGATTGTTTCGAAATAATTCCTTTGGTATAACAGGCTCTTCTAGCATATGGCCTTCGGGAGAATAACATAAAAGGCACTTACTCAATACTCAAGGTGTGCATCATACATTTTCTAATGACTGTCGTTTCTAGTGGATGAACTTCTAAATCTCTGAAAAAATAAATGTATCTCAGGCAGCTTACAATATTGGTGGGCATTCTGTAAATGCATTTATCATTCAAAGTTCTATTCTTGGATGCCAACTCCATCGACCATCTTTGGTATATCTTCATCTTTCTTCACTTTTTTTTCTTCTTCTCTAGTTATTCAGTATCAAGATAGTGTATATTTTGCCGTCTGGTTGGCACGACAGTAACATCTGTCAAATATCTTCTGTTAGTAGAAATGATGAATAAATGCATATCTTTTCCAGAGGAATTAAGACTCGTTAAACAATAGCAACTTATCTAAATCAAACAATGAGGTATGAACTGATTTACTTAAGTACGTTCGGTTCAGTCATATATCTTGTTGCTACTACGACAAGAATGTTTACTAAACTAGTGCTGGTAGTTCTAAATTCTAATTATAGAATTTTATTTAGTCCTCTTTTAACTAAACTGTTAGTTAATTTCACAAATGTCTGCAAATCAAGATTAAACACCTGCATCAGTTAAATTTTCTGACATTTTCCGAACTATTTTTATGTCAATGGAAATCATCACATCGAATGTACTACGAAAGTTAAATCATTAACTCGAATAGATGCTGAGAAGCTACTTTAGATGTGACAAGAGAGTATCATTGATGATCAAACTGAAGATTAATAACATCAGTGTTTTTGTTTAAGAGCCACTTGATGTATGATGACTTTAATTCTCCCAAAAATTTACTATATTTGTGTCAAGCTTATCCTTACAAGTACTTCCTAATGTATCCCTGCAGTACTTATCGAAAATTTTCTCTGCAAAGCTACCATCAGCGAAAGACAAACACCCATATGCACTCGACCGAGTGGAGCCACTTGTTCACTTTGCGATTTGTTCTGGGTCATCCTCAGACGCTGCTGTAAGAATCTCACTTATCTAATTTCAACATGAGCTAGATCATTCTTTTTCGCTAAATCGGCTGTACACCATTTTTCGCAGCTACGCGCATATAGTGCCAAGGCGATACACCAAGATCTAGAGATCGCAAGAGCTGAATTCATTCAAGCGAACGTTAGTGTCATGAAAGAGACTAAGATCATGCTGCCGAAGATCTTGCATTACTACGCGAAAGATGCACGTATGGAGCTCCTAGAGCTTCTCAAGATGATCTGCAGGCATGTTTCTGATCCTAACAGGAAGGCCATCCAAGCATGCTGCAGAAGGAAGCCTGACAAGTTCGTCGAGTGGTCGTCATTCAAGTCGTCCTTCAGATACATTGTGCATACGGATTTAGCTAAATACTGAGAGTTGAAAAGGCAAGCAAGCTGTGTAGTGTTTGGATCATAGAAGAAATCTAAATAATGTATCTGTGCATGTGGTGTTCTTGTAAGTTTTTCCCCTCCTCCATAAACTGCTGCAAAGTTGTGTGAGAAAGTCGATTGTTTCAAAGTCAGTTTTCTTACTTCTTTTTCTCCATGTTTTAGAATAGGTTACAATATTTGATTCATATTCCAAATTATCAAATTCGAGCCGAACTAGAATATATTTGATAATTTTTTCAAGTCGAATTCATACCCATAATATTTTATTTGATTATTCACTAGTCCCTCATAAGCCAAATTCGAATCAATTTTTTTTTATTTTTATATAATTTTAATTTAAATGCGTATACTCGAATTAAGGTTCTAATTTGGATTAAATTTGAGCTGAAATTTTATTTTGATCAATGCGCGAGTAAAAATTATTCATATTTGCAAGGTTCGAATCAAATTTGAATATCATACATATGTTTTGAACTCGAACTAAAACATATGAATATTTTCATATATTATTACGCTAGATTTACAAAAAAAAATCCAAACAAGATCCTCTCCCTTACATTCAAGCAGTAGTAATGTAAATTGGGTCACGATTTCTGCAATCTTGGCTGTCCGATCTGACCTAGTCCACGAATCGGGCTGAATTGGAGGCTCGATTATAGGTCAGATCAAGCATATCCGAGCTGTCGATTTTGATTGACTTTGTCGGATTAACCTACCTTAAAATTTTATCAATTTATTTAAAAGTCGATTTGAATGGGTAAGTTTATAATTTCCGTTAATGTCTCCGGGTAATGACGCAGCACCGAGTGCTTTCTTACTTTTTCTAAGTATTTAAGCATCGAATCTAAAATTTAATAAATTAATAGATAAATTTTCTCTAATAGACGGTCGACCTAAGAACGTTGAATAAATAGTGGATCTAAGAATATTGATTGTCAAGATGAGTTTCTATACGCACTTTCCTGATTCATCCTGGTGGATGGTGAGAAATTTTAGTAGAGCTTAGCTGGATTAGTCAGGCTGAAGGCTGAAGGCTGAAGGCTGAGATAACTGGTGTAAATAGAAAAGTAAAATAAAAAGAATTAAATTTTTTATGTCATGTTTTGATTCCCAAATTCGATGCACCATAGGATACTCTTTCCTAAGGGGATGATAAATTCAAGACCGTTCGTTGCTACTCTAAGTCTTCTTGTTCACAATGTCTGGTCCTTTATGCAATTTCGACATCAGATTCTGATCGAAATCTAGTTAAAATTGGCTACGATCTCCCTTGGGTTCATCTTTCCACCTAGATTATAGTTTTGAGTTGAGCGACGCAATCGGAGGCTGCCGACGGTGGATAAACTGTACGGTACCGAGCAGGGGCGGCCCTCCCACCATCGGTGGTCTCTAGTCGTCTGACTCGACCGAAAACTATAACCTAATTGTAAAGATGAACTTAGGGACGATCGTAATTAATTTTAGCTGGATTCCGGCCATGATCTAACATATAAATTATGGAAAGGATCAAGAAAGGACTAGAATTGTGAACTAGAGGATTTGGTCTCTGGTTGCTTGGTGACGAAATGCTTGATCTTCAAGATATATCTTGACAATTAATGAGAAATTTTTATGAGATTGGATTAATCAATTCGACGAACCAGAACATGAGTTATGGTGAATTTATATTAGGTGTTTTTTTTATAAATATTTATCTACGAAAGGATCCAATTCAATAAATTGTTAGGATTGTTTTTATAATTTTATTTTTTTTTTTTTATAGATATTCCTGTCTACTCCTCCATCCATCATTTTAATTGGAGATTTTTTTTCATCCGCCAGCAGGTGGGCTGGCCGTCCTACGATTTTTTATGTGTGTTCGTGGATTGGTTCCTTTTTAGATTGGTCGATGATGATAAAAATATCATTCTAAATGACATTTTTTAACTTATGCCTGGTAGTGAGGTTGTTCCCGTGCCAACTTGTTCCTTCTCAAAGTTAGTAGATCATAAAATATATATATATATACTTAATGATCCTTTTACATGGGAGTCTATAATGTAATTTTGTAGATAAAAAAGGGTACATGCGTCATTTTTTTAGGTATATAGTGTAATTTTATGAGTTAAAAAGGGTACATACGTTATATTTTTTTAATATATGGTGTAATTTTGTGAATAAAAAGGAGTACATGCGTCATTTTTTTCCATCCGCTGTTTTCCGTCCGATTTTGAGGTGATCGATTTTGACTCCAAAATCATCCGTTGATGGATTGCGTTTCTCTTCCATCTAAAAATTTTAATGAAGTAAATAACGGAAACTTTTTCACTGTGAAAAATTTTCTTTAGTTTTAGTTTCCGCTCTCCCAAGTAAACTGACTCTAAATATTTAAGAATTGAATTTAAATATTAATAAAGTAATAAATATATTTCTTTTTATACTATTGACTTAAGAATGCTTGCTGATGAATCATTCACTTCGATTGTTTCTTGAGTTACTCTAGTAGATAGTGGTAAATATTCATGAGACTAGATTCATCATCCGGAAGATTAGTCGACATAAATACTTAGTGACAATTATAAAAAAAATAAAATAATAAAAATTTTATTCCTCTTGGGTAGGGTATCATGATAAAGTCCTCTAAAGGCATCTAAAATTTAAGATTCAACCATCAGATATTGTAAGAGATTTCCCCTTTAGTGAATAGTAAATCAGAGAAGGTTGATTGTCACAATAAGTTTCCACATGTATTTCTTTGATTGAAAATTTTTTATAGAACCGGGTTCATCATCTAAATTTGAATACATGATGTAAAAAATATAAAAATAAAAATAAAATAAATATTTTTATGACATGGTTGGATTCCCAAATACAATGCATTAAGGATATTTTTTATTGGGATGATTGCAATGTGATGTTTGAAGTATTCACATCAATTTCTCTATTATTATATCTAAAATTTAGGATAAATAATTTACTTTATTAAATTTAGATAATTATTTTTTACTACACAACACATCAACTATCCTAAAATTTTTATTAAAAAAATATTATTTTATTTTTATAGTAAAAGTTTCATTCCCTAAATTTATAAAATTATATTCATCAAATCTAAATTTAGGGAATGGATAGGGTAGCTGATGTAAAGATTTTTTAGCTATCCTATTTAAAATTTAGGGTAAAATTTCTAGATAGAGTAGTTGATATGAATGCTTTTATACTTCTAGATTTATGTAGTTGTCTGTGAGATTATTAAAAAGAAAGTAAAATTATATTAGGGAGTTTTTTTTAATAAATATTTATTTAGAAAAGTATCCAATTCAATAAATTGTTGCGATTTTTTTTATTATTATTTTATGGATATTTCTGCCTAATCCGGAAAACTGGGGGGACGAAATTTATTATTAGATTAATATATATAATATTTTATTTGATTGTTGATGAGTCAGTTACCAGCCGAATTCGAATCAATTTTTTATTATTTTTATATAATTTCAATTTAAATGTGTTCAAAGTAAAGTCGGGTTGAACTGTATTCGAATTTAAGCCATTTTAAATTATAAATATTTTGAACTAAAACATATGAATATTTTTATATATTATTATGCTAGATTTATTAAAAAAAAATCAAACAAGATCTTGCCCGTCCGATCTGACTTAGTCCACGAGTCAAGCTGAATCGGATGGCTTGATAGATTTTCCACTTAGAGAATAGCGGGTCTAACAATTGCACTTTCTCAATTTATGTTCGTGGCCTGAGAAATTTTCATGGGACTTATCTAGGATTAGTTAGGCTAAGGCTTAAAAAAATAGTGTCTAAATTTTTTTTATGTGATGATTTGATTTCCAAATATGATGCACGGTAGGGTATTATTATCTAGTAGGATAAATCTAAGACGTTGGTTGCGTCTTTATAAGATAGATAGTTGATGAAAAATTTTTATAAGATTAGATTGATTATCTTTAGAATTAATTGATTTAAAGGACAACACATCTATTATAAAAATAAAGTAAATTTATATTAGGGAGTTCTTTTATATAAATATTTATTTATGAAAGGGTCAAATTAATATATTGTTAGTAATTTTTTATAATTTTATTATTTTTTATAGATATTCCTATCCAATCCATCGTATTAATTAGAGTTTTTTTTTTTTTTCATTTGCTAGAATGGTGGGCTGGCTGTCCCATGATATTTGATGAGTCGGTATAGTATGTCCCGTTACTGGCTAATCCTTCTGGCATGATCGGTGCAACTTATGATTAAAAGTATTGGTGGAGTTTAAATCTCATGTCTCCAATATCACATATCTTCGTGTTCCATTCGTCATCATAGTCCACCATCGTTGACTTCCGGCCGTTGTCCCAATCAACATTATAATCTTTAGGGAAGGTGAACCCAAGGGGATCACCATCGGCACGATCGATACCAGAATCCGGTCGGATCTGAACAGACATTCCTCTAGCGTCGATATGAGCCCCTGCTCAGATTCGACCAGATTCCAGCGTCGATCGTGCCAATGGCAATCTTCTTAGGTTCACCTTCCCCAAGAGTTATAGTATTGATTGTGACCACAGCTGGAAGCCACCGACGGTGGGCTAGAGGGACGTGTGGGACACAGGAATATAGAGATTTGGGGACAGAATATTTGAACGGCTCCAGTGTAGGTTTTTTTTTAACATGGAGTTAATAATTAATAATAAAATAGTATTACATAATTAACCTTTTAAAATAGTTAAAATATCAATTATTTTATTAAATATTTAATTATAATATTTTATTTTATAAATTGTTAATAATAATTAAAGTGATTTTTTCTTTTAAAAATGATTACAAATATATAAATGACTATAATTAAATTAAAATTTATAAACTCATATAAAAAAGCTGCAGATTTTTTTATTATGAAAAGAATAAGTAGTTTTTATATTACGAAGTGATATTGATGTAATATATTGGGACTATAATGAGATCTATTGAGAGATTTAACTATTGAATTTCTTAAAAATAATAAAATAAATAAATAAACAAACGGGTGTTTGATGATTAGTTAGGCCGAAGGTTTAGAAACGGGTGTTTGATGATTTGATTTCCAAATATGATGCATGCATTGTAGGGTATTATTCTCTAATGGGATGATAAATCTAAGACGTTGGTTGCTTGGCAATGAGATATATACTTGCACTTTAAGATTTAACTTAGTAGTCAATAAAAAATTTTCATCGATTATCTCTAGAATTAGTCGGTTTGAAGGACTGGACATCAATTACAAAAATAAAGTAAATTTATATTAGGGAGTTTTTTATAAATATTTATTTATAAAAGGATCCAATTCAATAATTTGTTAGTAATTTTTTATAATAATAATATTATTTTTATATATATTCCTACCTAATACGTAATCCATCCTATTAATTAGAGATTTTTTTTTTCCGTTCGCTAGAATGGTGGGCTGGCTGTCCCATGATTTTTGATGAGTCGGTATATCCTGTTAATAGCTAATCCGTGTGACATTATCGGGTGTAACTTACGATTAAGAGTATCTCTAATATAGGTTTTGTTTTTTTAGATGGAGTTAATAATTAATAATAAAATAATATTATATAATTAACCTTTTCAAATAATTAAAAT
>JBBMJZ010413116.1:25373978-25387815 GCA_037833815.1 Zingiber zerumbet | reverse complement strand
AGGGAATTATTTCCTATTGCCAATGTCATGCTTTACCACCACCCTAATGGCAACTTTAACAAATCTTAATTAAAAGGTCTTGGGTTCAATTCCTAGCCTGGGCCATTTATGCATATATTTTATTTCTTTTTTTTTCTTCTTCTATTTCTTTTTGCTCTTTTGAAATAGAGAAAATTTAAGGGTGTTACAGGACTGACGAGTAGTACGACGAATTCATGGCAAACAGTAAGGCTGAATCCTACCTTCTGAGTGTACTACCTGCCTAGGATCTCGATAGAGTTGGAAAATATAAAAGTGCAAAAGAACTTTTAGAAGTTGACTCCTCGATAGACACTGAGCCGTCGTCAGAAGAATCTAAAAAAGAGGAAATTACTGGAACATCTCTCACCGTCGAGCATCTACCAGAAGACACAATCAGCAGTGCGACGAATTCATGGCAAACAGTAAGGCTGAATCCTACCTTCTAAGTGTACTACCTGCCCAGGATCTCGACAGAGTCAGAAAATATAAAAGTGCAAAAGAACTTTGGGAAACGTTCTTGAAGCTCTACGAAGAACCTTTAGAAGCTGACTCCTCGATAGACACTGAGCCGTCGTCAAAAGAATCTGAAAAAGAGGAAATTACTGGAACATCTCTCACCATCGAGCATCTACCAAAAGACACAATAAGCTCTTCCTCAATGAGCATCGAGAGCATCGATGAAGGGGGAGCAACACCAGAAGAAAGCAGCTCAATAGGGGGAGCATCAACATTCGACAAGGTAAGTCAGGTGTGGTCTCCACCTCCTGATCAATTGCTTAATTCGATTAAAATACTGTCGAAACATTTTTACGAATTATAAATTATATTATCAAAATATTTTTGTGAATTAGAAATTAAAAATAAAAAGCTATTAATAAAGAATAATGAGTTAAAAGAAACTCTAGCAACAACTTGTCGATTAAAAGATTTCGACAAACTAACAATAGAAAATAACATGTTAAAGGAATAAATATAATTTTCTGCATATTCAAAATTCCATTCTTCAAATTTGAGAAATTATGATAAACTAAAATAGAAATTTAAACATCACTAACCTAAAATTTAAATTAGATTTAACACTTTCAGCAAGAAAATTAAACAGTTAATTTCTTTATGAGGCTTTGTCTAAGAAAGTAGTTGTTGCTCCAATAACCAAGAAGGTCTAGTGCCTCGCCACTGCCTTGAAGCCAAAATATTGAAATAAAATATTTAATTAACTTACTGATAAAACATTAAAGTTGAAATTAAATAATACTTTAAAAAGTTGTTCAAACATTTTTTTTAAAATTCTCAAAAATAATTTTGCTTGTAAAAACTTAGAAATTTCTCAAAAATATTTTGTTTGCAAAATTGTCTAACTTAGATTTTTATTAAACTTAGAACTTTTTTAAATTCTTTCACTTAGAAATTTTTTCTAATAATCATTGAAATAATTTTCAAAAATTTCAAAGTTTTTACCTTAGATTTTTCTTATAACCCCATTTTTTATGTGATCAAAGGGGGAGAAGGAAAAAGTTAAATCTAGGGGGAGGTAGATTACAATTTTATTATTTTTGCACTTTATTACAATATTATTTTTTTTACTTTATGTTTATTTACCCTAACTTAACTTGAGTTGCTCACATCAAAAAGGCGGAGATTGTTGGAACCCCAAGGTTGTTTTTATGTGATCAACAAATTAAGTTAGGTCCCGTGATGTTTTAACCTTGTGTCTAAGTGCGCAGGAGCTTAGGAACACATGGAGTCGAGCAAAAGATGCAGCTAGCGAGAATGATGACACGGGAGAGAGCCGACGTGCTCGGTGCGTCCGAAGAACGGCATGCTGCGGAAGAGTACATGGGCGGACGAGAATGAGGCGCGCGGTGTTTCCGAGGGACGAGAAGCTGGAGCGGAAGGTTGCTCGAGAAGGTCGGAAGTTAGGTTCAGGTGAGCCCTATTCTGGATGACCGAGATCACCCAAATGAGCAGTGTTGGAGCAGAAGACCCAGATCGAGGCGAATGGAACTAGAGCAGAAGACCCGGACGGGAAAAGTCAATGTTGTTGAATTTCCCACTCGGGGTGCCCGGACCAGTCTGGGGCGCCCGAACTAGTTTGGAGCGCCCGGATTAGGGGTACCCGGACTAGCCCAGGCGCCCCGAGCAGTGGGGGTGCCCTGACTCCGGGCTCCCGGAACCCTTCCGAGTGCCCAGAACCGAAAAGTTATCAAGATCGATGTGGACGTTGACCGTTGCGTCGGTGATAAAACTTTATCCCCTCCGAGGCGCTTGGAACCCTTCCAGGTACCCCCGACCAAGACTATAAATACAGTCTTGGTCCAGAAGCTTTTCATTAATTAAAGAATTAGCAATACAACACTTGTGAGCTTCCATTTTTAGTTTAGGTTCTCTTTTTGTGCTTTCACTGTTGTAAGAGGCTTCTCCGTCTGAAGGAGATATTTAGTGTGTTTCATTCCTTGGATTAACAATCTCCCCGGTTGTAACTAAGTCAAGTTTGTGAGCCTCTTCTTTTTGTTTCTTTCTGTTTATTTAATTTATGCAAGTGTTATTTTAAAAGATCGAGAAGGGTTGTGTTTTTATTTTTACAGGGATATTCAACCCCCCTTCTAGTCGGCCACCGGTCCCAACATAGTGCTCCTTGAGTTCTTATCCATCTTTACTTTTGGGTACTTTAAAACCAAATTTAATTTTTAATGAAATATGGAAGTCAGTTTTGAAAAATACTTTCATGCGTATCTTTCAAAATACGAACTCCCTCTTAAACATTGGTGGATAGATGCTAGGTCTGACCATCATCTTGGTACTTCAGTCGGTGGTTAGTCATTCTAAAGCAGTTGAGCTCTGATACTAATTGTTAGACCCGGGTAGATCGGCAAGAGGAGGTGAATAGCCATGTTAATAAAGTTAGAATAATATATCTTGCTTTCGAACTTAGCAAGGGCACACAAATTAGATAAGAAATAATAATATAAAGAAATGCATAAAATAATCAGGGGACACGATTTACTTGGTTACAACATAGGTAGATTCAAGACGGTTGAAAGCTCACTAAAAGAATGCTCCTTTTTTGACAACAGTCAGAGGCAGAAAAGACCCTTACAATAGTTAGAAGCTCATCAATTAAGTATAGAAAATGATTCCCAGTGTGTTGTTTGAACTCCTAGCTCTAGGGTACTATTTATAGCGAGAAAGTTACCATTTGATGGCGTAGCACTGGAGGTGCCTCCAAAGGCATCTGAGGTACCTCCAAGGAGATAAAACTTTATCTCCATGAAAACGGTAACTCTACGATTACTTTTCACTTGAGGTGCCTCCAATTAGTTGGAGGTGCCTCGGGATTGTTCATCCAAGACGCATCCACTCCAACGGAGGCGTGTTCGGTTTTTTTTGCGACAGTAGTAATTTTGGACATCTAAGGCACCTCCACACATGTAAAGTGCCTCGGACCTTCATATTTCCAAAGTCAACTTATGACTTTGCATGGGTAGTGTTCCAGTTATTTTGAATTGAGTTCACTTGAATCCAACTTCGACTTTTTCCTCGAGCAGGCTTCCTCCATAACTTCTCATTCCTCGAATGTCGAGCATGTCCTTCTCGTCCACCGATGTACTTTTCCGCAGCATTTTATTTCTCGGATGCACCGAGCCTGTTAACTTGTTTCTTGTGCCTTCCTTTTTATTAGCTGCATCTTCCGATCGATTTCATGTGTTTCTAAGCTTCTGAACACTTAGACACAAAGATCAAGACTGCAGGACCTAACTTAATCCGGTTGACCACATCAAAATTAGTCCGGAGTACTTACAGAGGTGACCCAACGAATGTGAGTGACCTTGGAGGTTGCTTGCGGTCGGAGGTTGCTTACACAAGTGAACTCCACCCCACGAGGGCAAGCACGAGTGACCTTGGATGTCACTTGCGAGGCCGGAGACCCTCCAAGGGTGAGAATAGCCTACTGGTCTTCTTTGCGGGATGTACCTTGCTTTTGATCTGAAAGATCTGTTGAGATTTTAGGTATGGGTGGGTACATTTGGAACTCCACAGCAGTGTTGGAGGGCACAAAAGATTTTTTTTTTTTGATACGGCAAAACTGAAGCGCCTATGCAATTTACCAGTGGACTGGGGGCATGACCCCCTCTAGTCCTACTATTAAACCAGCCCCTATCGCCAAAGCATTAGAAAAAAAATGGTTATACGTGGAAGGTGCGCTTGTTTTGGTAGGGTTTTACACCATTCGAATACCTTTTTGTTTTATTAAAAGCGAATTATACTTAAATAAGAAAATATATTATTTTTAAAAAAATTCAGAATGGTAAAGGTAACTCTAATACAGTATATTTGAAGAAGATATTTTTCTAAATATTTTTTTCTCTAATAGAGGATTATTTAAAAGAGATATTTCACTAAATATTCTTTCTTAAATATGAGATTAGATCATTTGGTCTAGAATCTTCTGGACTAAGGAGAACCTATAAATTTATTGATGGAGTGAGTTGAACCCTATCTATTTAACAGATAGGGTACTAGAATTGGTCCTAGAAATCTTAGACTAGAGGATCCCTGCCCCTCAAATATCCTTTATTGGAGGGGATATTATTTGAATGATTAGAAATTATCGGGCACCAAGAGTATAAGTTTGTACATGGTGATGACTAATTTCTGTTTTTTGGGCCCACCAAAAGGCGGGCTATAATTTTTTTTAAAATTTAATTAACATTTGTTTGGACTTGTTAGAAAAAATACAAAATTAATATATAAAAATATATATTAATTTTATTTAAATGTAAAATTAGATAAAACTTAATAAAGTTATGTGTGACCATAAATATTTGATTTATAAAATATTTAATTATAAAGTTGAGAGTGAGATATTTAATGAATGAAATTATATATTTAATTGGTGAGATATTTTATTATAAAATTTAAAATATTTAAATAGTATGCTGAAGTGGGATCGTAAATATTTGAAAAAAAATTCTAAGAAATAAAAAAAAATACATGAACAAAAGTTAAAAAAAAACAAAAAATTAAAAATGCCAAAACTGGCAAATGTTTTTTATTTTCTTTTTAAAATTTAGATTGTTTTTTAAATATAAATTTGGAACTTTTCTTAAAACTGACATGACTAAATTAAAATGTTTTTAGTTTAAATCCAAAAAATTAGATTAAATACATTTTTCTATTAAAAAAAATCATTTTAGCATTTTAAATTTTAATCGAAACTATTGAAGACCTAACGACTGCTAAGCTCGATGGCAACCATCGAAATTAACTTCTTCAAGATGGTCATTTACGAGCGTTAGCATTCGCGGCAAAGTTCCAAATACAGCAAAAATTTCAATTGACCCCCTTATTTTATTAGTTTTAAAAACAATCCAGATAATATCACAAAAAACCTCTAAAACATTTCAAATTTCCAAATTTTCTTGAATCAGTAACACCATCATTATCTCACCTAGAGAATAATGAAATGGTAAAAAATATTTCTTTTTATCACATTTAGGGCGGGTAAATAAGTCAATAGAAATTGAATTTTGTGTTATTTGATAAGATAACGATGAAATTATTATTATTATTATTATTATTTTAACGTGAGTTTATTTAAATTTGATTAATTTAAATATTATTGTGTTCTTAATTTAAATTTAATGATTTATTGAAGGGTTTTACATTTCTAAGATTTTTTGGTTAGTTAGTGAATTTAATATTATAAATTCATTTAACTATAAGTTTAATAATAAATTTATTAAATAAATATAATTTATAAAGTTTTATTCAGGAGTATTATTTATGAATAATTTTTAATTTTCATTGATAAATATCAATGAACTAAATAAATATGTGATTAAATTTTTTTATTTACTTGAATTTATTCATAAATATTTATTTTATTTATCACATTAATTACATCATTATTACATTAATATAGCAATGAGATAAACAAAATAAAATAAAATATATACAATTTACAATTAATTTTAATCTTATTTGTCCAATTCATTAGGGATTTAATCTTGGCCGTTAATGGATACAATCAACGGTGCAGATTAACTGATGAAGTGAACGGTGTTATTGACGGGGGCGAAAGTCAAAATTTAAAAATGAGATGGGGAAGGATTAAGGAACAGCATATGTGAGGGGCATGTTGTAAATAAGATGAATTACAGGATGTGGAATGAAAATTCTTCCCAGTTATACGGACGTCGCCGATGGCGGTCGAGGAAGAAGGTGAGGAGAGGAGAGCAGAGAAGAGAAATCAATGCCTCGATCGAAATCCACTCGATTTTGGAAGCATGTCCGCCTCACCTTGTTGAATCCCTCCTCCTCCGATCGATCCAAGCCGATCTCCATGACCGCCCCGACGACGACGCTCAGCGACGGCGAAGAGTACCTAGCCTTCAACCTAGTCGAGGATGAAGCCGACTCCCTCACCACCTGCTCTTCCACGCCTTCGATGGCCGACTGCGAGAGTGCGTCCTCGACCCCGCCGCGGAAGTCGGCGCCCCCTTCCAGGTCTTCCTCGATCAAGGACTATTCCCTGTTGGCGTGCGGCTTGGCGGGCCTCATGAAGGTCGAAAAGGATGGGCTACGCCGGAAGGTCGTGATTCCCGACCGCCTGGCGGAGGCGATAGCGGAGGCTGTCAGGTCGAGGGACATTGGGGCCGGTTTGGAAGCGGAGGCTGCGGCGAGGGAGGCTGGATGGGTGGACGACGAACCGCCGGAGGCGCCCTTGGTGGTCTTCATTAACTCGCGCAGCGGGGGACGACATGGCTCTCTTCTCAAAGGCCGGCTGCAGGACCTGATCGGCGAGGACCAGGTCTGGTAATTCCTGCATCATATCATGGTTCTATAGATTTTGACCTTCTGAGCGCTGTAAAGGTATCATCTTGGCTAAAACAAGGAAGGGAGATATCAATCAAAGAGGTTTAATTCGTCAATAATAGATACATGAACTCTACTTCTTGCCTAGAATGTAGTGTCCCACATGAGCCTCTAGTATCGCACATGGCTAGTGCACCTGGTTGCATTTTAACTGGTTCTAGGTTCTAATACAACATAGCACGTTTTATGTACACAATATAACCTTGTAATAAAGAGGAAAAAAAACCGCATAGATGGTCAAAATAAAAAAGGAAGCTCTTTGCAGAGTTTTGGGAAATATTTAGAAGCAATGCTTGCATGACAACCAATCTATTTAGCTTTCCAATCTATTGAAGTAGGATACAAGGGTACTGCCTTTGATGTTTTTTTTTGTTGTGTTTTGTAACATGTAAATTTCAAAGTGCTTATATGACAGTATTAGTTTGGTTAACAGAGAAAGTAGGTTTTATATCATCCAACAGTTTTACACTCTACTGTGAAACTAGATTTCTTATCATGTAAGTGGATTAGCTTTTGTTTTTCACACTTATTGCATACTTCTTACTTTTCTAATGGATAGTCACTTTTTTTTTTGTCATTGTTCTTTGATCTAGATTTTTAACTTCAACTTTTCATAGCATGTATGCAGCATTTTAATACTTTCTTATGTCTGTTATTCACAGTCACATGCAGTTGTTAGTTGCTTCCATTACAATGACGTTTATATTTGTATGGTTAATCCAAGGACGTTCCCTTTAACAATTACTTAACTGAACATGCAGGTATTTGATCTTTCAATTACAAAGCCTTCAGATTTTGTTCAGTATGGTTTGGCATGCTTGGAGAGGATGGCTGATCTAGGTGATGATTGTGCAAAGGCTACCCGTGAAAATCTGAGAGTCATGGTATGCTGGTTTGGAACTAATTCCAAAATAATACAAACCAACTTCTGCTATGGCAGTCATATATTACATTGTATCTGATTGAGCTCATGTAGTATCATTTGTCTTCATTAGGTACTTTTCTATTCTATCATCATTCATTCTAGTCTTTGTCGTGATTATTTTGTTCCGTTTCTTTGATCTGATATATGATTGTGTGAAAAGCATGCAGTAGTCAGATGAAGGTGTAAATCTTGGTTTAGCAATGAAATTTACCAGTGATAATACTACCCTGTGAATCTTCTCAACAGGTTGCAGGAGGTGATGGTACAGTAGGTTGGGTGTTAGGAAGCCTCGGGCAACTTTATGAAGAGAACAGACAGCCAATTCCTCCAACTGGGATCATTCCTCTTGGAACAGGAAATGACCTGTCTAGGAGTTTTGGTTGGGTAAGAATCTAGTTCAACTTTTTGCTTATATTTACAGCATGTAAATCCATACTCTAATATGGTCAAAACATATGTGCACAGGGAGGTTCATTTCCTGTCACATGGAGGTCGACTGTGAAAAGGTCATTATACAAGGCAATTACTGGTCCAATTTGCTGTCTGGATAGGTAAACTATTTAAGTGGGAAACACATGGCGCCATCATTTTTTGGAAATTTGAACTAGTAGTTATTTTGAATTTATGATACTCCTTATAATTTTGTGAAACTCTAAACTAAAGCTCTTTGCCATAGGTCATAATTTGTGTACCTTGGAGAAAAAATATCTCTAAAAGGATATTATAAGTTTATTACAAGAGAATCAATCTTATTTGCAATATGTTTCTTTTTTCACCAATTAGTTCACTTGACAAACATGGCAATAGCAAATGCTTGTGAAGGTGGTTCCCTGTGCAATTTATTGAAAAGGCAGATTTAATAGTCTACCCATGGCAACCTAGTGAAATGTTCCATGTCTACTTTAGTTGACTTCAACTAATTCTAAATTGATTTTTACTCAATAAGCATCAAATATTTCATGAGATAATATCAAAGCTTGAATTCAATATTTAAATTTCAAATATAATTCAATAATTAGCATCTATAACAATCAATTATTTATATATTTTTAAACTTTAATACAATTAAAAAAGCAATGAAATCATATCGGCACAACACTATACAATACCGAAATCGTATCATTTTGGTCTTAAATTGAAACTTCAACATAACTCAAAAATTTAAACCTTATCTGATACAACACAAGCACTTAAGGGTTGTGTAGGGTACTACACTAAACTATGACTAAACTCAGTTGACCATGTTCAGACTAATTTGGGTTGGATAAAATAAAAAATATATAAAAGTAAACAAGTAAAAAAATAAAAAATAGAGAAATATTAAAAATTCAAAAGATTTTTAAAATATTTCTTGTTTTAGAATTTATTTATATATATTTGATTTTTAATTGTCATATTTTAAAAATTTTAGGTTGGGCTCGATGCATGTGTCAGGCCTAGTCTGGGTCTATGTTGTGCATGGTACGACCCATGAGTTGGTCGTGCCTTACCCGAGTCAAGCCACCATCATCCAACCTAACTTGTGCATCAGACTAGGCCCAACATGATATGACTTTGCCCCTATCGAGCATTGTTAGGCATTGCCTAAACTAGGCCAAGTTGGGCCTGTCTGAACCACCACCTTTAACATGCCCTTTCTAGTATGCTATATTTCATACCCTCAACAAATGAGTTTGAAATACATTTTCTTGTCATCTTTAAAATGATGCAAGATTTCTGCAAAAGAAATTGCAGTAAACTATTTTTTTAACGCTTATTAGCACCTATAGTTTGTCTAAATTTGCGTTAAGTTTAGCAAGTGGATTTTTCCTTGCAAAGTGCTAATCCTTTTAAATTTTAACTAAACTTTCTTACTGGCTTTTCCATGTTCTAGATTTGAAGTCATCCAAATTATTAGTATCACTTGTATTGATGCATGCCGAAATCTTAATTATCAAATGCAGTTGGCACATTGTTGTCTCGGTTCCTGTTGGAGATTTGATAGAATTGCCACACTGTCTCAGACATCTGGGTGAAAGTACATTTATGCAGGTAAGTGTAGCATTCTACTGGTTTCCTTTTTACTGAATTATCTTCTTTTCTTATTCGTAAAATTGCATTGTGTGTATCTTTTGAATTTTGATGAAGAGTAAACTTTACAAGATCATATGCTTTATAGGAGAGTATCTCCTAGAAGAGCTAAAAGAGTAGTTCAACATGCTTCTCATAACTTTTTATACAATTATATAATTAAAGTTTGAAAAAGAATGGTTGTAACAGGCTGTTTCATTAGGGTTGGAAAAGCCTGAAGATTTGTTTTGATGATCCACTAGCTTCCCTAGTGATAAAGCCATCTATTACAATGGTTTAATTTTTATAAATTTGGTGGGTAACTAATAGTCTACTGCGATCACTTTTTGATTGATGACGATGAGTGGAATGGAATTTCTTTGGTTCTAGTGCTTCTGATGTTTCAGTATGATAAAGAAACTATTTTCTATCTATTTTCCTTAATGTATCATATGTTTCTACTGGGGAATTTGATAACTGTTCATATAAATTAAGCTTCGCCCTTCATCACATGTGACAATGAAACTTATTTTTCCAAGCTGGTGAATTCCCTGTCCAATTTACAGCATTCCATGTTACTTCACCATTCATTAACAATCTGAAATGGTGGCCAGCATTAGCAGTCATATCATTCTTACTACATGTTTTTTAGTTCCTTTGTTACTGAATTTATTGCTTTTGATTCTCATAGGATGGGTATATTGAAGGTCTCCTACCTGAAAGGGTTTCTTGCTTTGATGGAATCTTCTACAATTATTTTAGCATAGGTATGATTTCTTCACTCCATGCAAACACATAGAGGAACATCTGTGTATTTCTTATAATTTAAAATTTGAATTTATCCTAGAGCACTGGTGGGTTTATATCATTTGTGTATCATAATCATGTTTGAGACTTAATTGTAAATAATGGTGGCAAAAGGCGAATACGCTCGCCCCCAGCGCCCCCGCCAACCCGTCCCAGGGCCAACACGGAGGAGGTAAATCACGAGCAGCTACTAGCTTTTAGAGTAGTGACTAGCACATAAGGAAGGAATTTACCTCGGCTTTGCCGAGATTTGAATTCCAGACCTCATGGTGGCAACACCTCATGTGCTAGCCACTAGACCATCCCTAGGGGACTTAATTGTAAATAATATACATAGATAAAGAGCATGCTTGGGTAATCTAACACTAATAATTTCCCTGCTATAACACATATATTACGATACCAAGAAAGCAACATCATTTGGAACATCACACTAGGATTGGAGGCTACTGGTGTAAATATTCATCAATGGTCTATGCAGGCAGGCCTATGAATAATGTGAAGAATTAAGATCTTCCAAAAAATCCTTTTGTCTTTCCATGCAAAGAAAACTCATGTATTTAGATATGAAGGCACCCTTTGACAGTGTGTTGGAGCAGTCCTGATGAAATTGTTTCAGTCCACGCATTTAAATTTGGGTAGGATTAGGGAGATGGTCAAAAGCCTCCATGTGTGCATTTCTGTGAACACAAATGTACTCCATAATTTGGTTTAGTCATCTCATAGACACCATTTTTTGAGTCTTATATGCTTAATGATCCATCCTTTGACTTGTAACTATTGGTGGGTGTATACTTTTCAAAATGTACTTGTACTTGGAAACTTTGACGTCCTCGAATACATGGGCCATGCAGCGTGCTCAAGCGAACCCTGTGCATCCCTTCCACAAAAGTGTTCCATAGCAATTTATTGACCTTAGAGAGGGGGTTAAGTTCTAGACACAGATGTATTAGAAGGTGTACGTCACTAACTACTATCAAGTAGTCACTACTTTTTGCCAAAAGCTGCAATGATCTACAGGAGTGAACACCATGGTCAACTAACTGTAGACATGAATGATTATTCATGGAGTAGAACTATTTTGGGGCCTACATACAATCATACAATAATATATAGCAAAACCCAGCCAAATTGCAAGGTAGGGAGTCATCCACTTGTTCTAGCTTTGTGAGCTACTGTGCTTCAAGATCCACATCCTCAAGTCCTTGCAGAGACAAACTATAGATGTAGCAACCTTACATTGGAGACCAAAAGTGTTCCCTTGTTGCTCTAGATAATTGTCAGATATCATCCACTTTGTAAATGACCTGCTCGGGCGGCAAGATGATTCGGTATATAAAGTTGGGACTGCTGAAGAGCTCCATTAATTGTCAGCTTGCTCATGAAGAATAAAATTCAGGCTTGCATTGAGTGCTTCACCCCATGATGGATGAGCTGTGCTACTCTTTGTTGTGAAGCTTGTCAGTAGTCAGACCTAGAAATGGAATTGGAAAGGACTTTAATGAGTAGCCAAAGGAACTTGCAATATTGGAAAATGTGAAGAAATTTTACTGTGAAGGTTGTTGAAAAACTAATTCCACTTTTCTTTTCGTTGATGCAGGTATGATATTAAGAATAGTCCTGCTATACCAATATACAATGTTGTAAAAAAGTGTCTGCATAAATCTATGTAACATTTTTTGTATGTTTGGATGAGTTTCTGCTATGTTAATATTTTGAATGAGTAATGTTATTTTTTTTTCCTGAGACAAAGGAACTGCCTCTTCTTTATAAGCATACATACATGCACATGTGTGTGCAATTCTAGTAATTGATATGAACAGGTTAGGGTGTATATGTACAGGTTCAATGTTGGTTCACTATTAGTCATTGCTATGTTTGATGTTTTCTTTATTTGGGCATTAGATCTCAATTTTCTGAGAAGGCACTTTTGTTCTCATGTTTAGGAATGGATGCTCAAGTTGCATATAGTTTCCATCATCTGCGTGATGAAAAACCATATCTTGCACAAGGACCATTAACAAATAAGGTGCAGTTATTACTTTTGCACCAAGATTGCCTTTATTTTATATTGAAATTTTGTTCTTTTATCCTGTTAGATTTTCAATCTAATGGGAAGGCCTACCTGATAAAATTTTTGACTTGGTACACATGAGCCATTGAGCTTTCAACCTTTTGGTATTTGTTTGACAGCTGATTTATACTGGTTATACATGCAAACAAGGATGGTTTTTTACACCTTGCATCAGTGATCCAAGTCTAAGGTTTGTTTTTTTTTCTACCCTCATTTATAATGTTTTAACTCTACCATTAGTTTGAAGCTAAGGTATGTAGCAATAGCACATAGCAACCCAACAAGGTGTGCTCTATAAAGTTCCTTATTAGGTTTTTTTTTTGTGGTACGCATTACCTCAATGCCACTGAATTTGTGTTGCTATATTATGTGGCTATAGTACATACCAATTCAACAAAGCGTGCTCTATATAGTTTTTTTGGGTATGAATTGACTCAATTCCACTGAATTTGTCTTGTTGGCATTGGATCATTAGTCAAAATTCAATGCCACTGAATTTGTTGTGCATTTAGTATTAGTATCTATTAATAGGGAATTTCTTATTATATGGCTTGGCGTGAGTGTTATCACGTTTTTGCATCAATGTAAATCCTTAACTTTATTAATTCACAGTCGTGCTAGATGCTTACTGGTGCTTGATCATCACTTGGAATCAAATACCAAACACTTAGTTGCAATTAATCATTGAATCCAGTTTCCAGTGATTCCTATTGGTCAATATTTGTGTTTCCTGACTAGCTTGATACATGCTATTCTAAAACAAATCATTTTGCTTGATGAATTGTTACAATTTGGACTGAGACATTGCATCTTCTGTGAGAAAACTATGTGAAATAAAAGCCAAATGGGCATAATTAATTCATGCTGCTCAAACAAATGAAATTACATCAAGAGAAGCATGGAACACATATTTGGGTCAGTGGAACATGGAATTTGATCCTGTCCGAGTCAGGGGTCAACGGACACTGGGGACGTGGCGCTCCCTGCTGACTCCTCGCGTGCTCCGGAAAACCTGCAGCAAAACCGAGCCGGGAGGGGTGTCCCGGCGACGGCCCTCCGACGCTCAAGTCAGGCGAAGAAATGGC
>JBBMJZ010413116.1:25330825-25346296 GCA_037833815.1 Zingiber zerumbet | reverse complement strand
TCGATGAGCTGGAATCGATCGGCTTTGCCAGGGACACAGAAACCATGAATCTATTACTCGACACCCTTTGCAAAGAGCGGAAAGTCGAAGTGGCTCGAGAAGTATTTTCGGTACTCAAGCCCCACATTGCTCCCGACGCTTATACTTTCAATATTTTCATTCATGGCTGGTGCAACGCATGGAGGATGGACGAGGCGTTGTGGACTATCGAAGAGATGAAAGGATTGGGATTTAGCCCTTCGGTTATTACTTATTCGACTGTTGTTCAAGCTTATTGCAGCCGGTTAAAGTTTGGGAAGGCTTATGAGATCCTCGATAGAATGATGGCTGAAGGTTGTCGTCCAAATATCATCACTTATACGACCCTGATGAATACACATGCTAAGTCGGGACAACTTGGCGAGGCATTGAGTGTAGCCGACAAAGTGAAATCTTCTGGTTGTAAACCCGACACGCTCTTCTACAACTCTCTTATCTATATTTTGGGGAAAGCAGATCTACTATCAGAAGCCCTTCATATCTTTGAAGTAGAGATGAAATCGAAAGGTGTTGATCGTAACACCCCGACATATAACACGATGATCTCAATTCTTTGCCGCCACAAGCAATGGAAAAATGCACTCAGTGTCTTGGAGGAAATGGAGACCTCATCATGTAAGCCTGATCTTCAAACATACATGCCGCTACTCAAGTTGTGCTTCGGTGAAAGAGAGCTGGACGGTGATCGGTTCGACTACTTGCTAAATAACTTGGTTTATAAACATCAACTCAGTTTCAATCGCGATGCCTATACAGCACAAATACATGGCTTATGCCGAGTAGGTGATATCCGGTGGGCGACGTGCCTCTTTGATGAGATGATCGATCGAGAGATAGCACCTCGGAGACGGACATGCCAGATTCTTTTGCAAGAAGTTGAGCAAAGGAACATGTATGAGTATGTAGAAAAGATTAGAAGTTTGATGAAGCAATTGGGCATTCCCTATTAGCAAAGGGTGATTTTCTTTATTTTATTTAATTTTTATTGGCTCACATTAAATATATATAAAAAAAGACAATTAAATATATTTTTTATCTTAATTTTTTTAAATAGAATTTTTAAATTTTAAGGAATACCTTTTTTATAAACAAAATAAAAATGTGAGTAACTTGAGTTATTTGTGGAATCATTTGAAATGGTGGTTTTCCATCTAGAGCATATTTTCTATGAAAAAAAATAAATATTTTTTATTTGTGTCTTTATATAAGAAAAATAAAATTTCAATTTTAGATTTTTACTTTACAGAAAGAAGGAATACTATTTCACCACTAGAAAACTGCCACGTTTTGTGTCTGATACCCCGCGTGGCCGGCCCTCGTTGGTATCGAAATTGAATCGGGCGGCCTTGAGACAGCCCGATTCCATGTGCTACGCCCTAGTCCGGCCCGCCGCCACCCTCCTCAGGCTCCGTCCGAAGCAGCTTCACCGGCGAAGACTCCCGGTCTACGCCTTCTCCCTAACCTCCTTCTCCTCCTTCTGCGGTAGTCCCATGGACGACCGCAGTCCTGCCACTATCCTCGTCCTCTCTGGCAAGTCCCCTCGTGAGGACGCTCTCGCTCTATCACTCAAATCGAGGTCGGATACAGTGAAGCTGATCGACGAAGAGGGAGCAGAGACTAGGGTTTTACTCGGTTCCGAGGCCGACGACGCCACCTTTGATCCTCGTACATACATGGACGCCCTCAGCGCAAGCCAGTTCGGGCGGTTCCTCATATGGTCCCCGAAGATTCCCTCCACCCACGACGTCGTTTCCAAGTGGGAGCAACCGAAACTCATCTCGTTTTTCTTCTCATTCCAGTTCTCGATTCGTCTCTTGGATTTTGAATCCCCACATTGGGTTCTTGTATCGTGGCTAGGAACTTCGCTGAGCTTCCTCTGGGCACAGTCTGCGTTACGGATCTGCAGTACAAAGGAAGAGGTCTTCATGAAATTGCAATTTTGGTTTTGGTTCTCGTTCACCGTTTTCATTGTTTTCTTTTGGGTCTTTGAAGTTTGTTGTTCATAAAAGGCTCCTTGTTTTTTGGCTTTGAAGGTCGAGTGAAGAATGTTTGGGAATCGCCCATTGGTTGCCTCCTTTTCTCCTTCACATTGCAGATGGAAGATGGGCGGAAGCTGCCTCTCTTGCAGTATGTTGTGTCTCTTGCTGTTACGGAGGCAATCAAGACACTGTGCCAAAAGAAAGTGAAACTCTAATCCTACGTATTACCTCCTTTTTTTTTCTTTTTTTTTTGCAGCTTCTATTAATTTCTTTTGGCCCTTCTTTCAGATTTTTCTTAATCTAACTGTTGACTAATTATCTGTTGATTTATGAATATGATCAAATTTCAGGGTTTGCCAAATCTTGATGTTAGAATTAAGTGGCCGAATGATCTTTATCTAAATGGCTTGAAACTTGGTGGGATTCTTTGTACTTCAACTTATAGATCAAAGAATTTCAATGTCTGTGCGGGTAAACAAGTCCCTTCTTTTGACAATGTTATATTTGAGTACTCCTGGCCTTCTAGTAAAACACTGGTACAATTGAAAATCAGTGCGAATGACAATGATTTGAAAATTTATTTTGCTGGAATTCTCCTCTTTTGTTGTATTTTATTATTTTTCTTGTTGGATATACAAGTTAAGTAGCTGACTATAGCTTTTGTATATGGTCTAATTTGATCCACTAGGTTCTCCTTAGGTACAATTTGTGAACATCTCTTTTACAGGCATTGGATTGAACTTGGACAATGAGAAACCAACTACATGTTTGAATGCTGCTCTGCGAGAGATCAACCCAAGTTCACTTCGACTAAGTAGAGAAGAAGTGCTTGCATCATTTTTCAATAAATTTGAGACTTTTTTAGAGATTTTCTTGACTGAAGGTAAATTCCTTCTTTATTTTTGATTAATGCCATCACTATGTGGTGTTAGATATTTCATCTTATTGTGCAAGGTTGCTAGTCCTTTTGAGCTTGTTCAAGCCCATCTGTGGTTCGAGAGTCTTGGAACAAGGAGACTGACTTGTTCTGGATTGGGAAGCATCTTTTTTTTATAATCCAAGTTCCCGGGCTTCACCCGATTAATTTTGAAGATAGATGGCCTTCCCCCTAGTTTGTCTATCGGATAAATCTAGAGCATAGTTTATGCACACTTAGAAGTTGACCTTCAGGATATTCATCCCATTTGGATTTGAATCCTGATCCTCTTATTGTTCCTCTGAGAGATTTATCACTGCGCCACACTCGTTGGGGCAGAAGCATTGCTTATTTTGTTTGTGGATCAATCAAGCTTCACATTATTTATCAGGATAAACCACTTTCAGTTTCAAATGTAAAAATTGATGTTATTCACTATAGTGGTTTTCTAGTGAAAGGTAGTGAGGAAAATGTTAGAGATTTATTAGCCTAACTTTTTTTATGATTTTTTCTTCATGTGTGGTTAAGTTTAATGCATTTATTAAATTAACTAAGGCCCTCTTAACTCAAATTTCTATTGGGTTCGACTTATAAATAGCAATTAAATCCCAAATCTTAACCTAGATGCATCATTGGTATTTCTGCATGTGATTGTTATGTTGTTATTGGAAGTTTGGGACTTAGATGGTTAACTAGATTTTCATTCCTCCACTATGACATGTTCCATATATATCTGATCCCTGCTTAGGCTTCTTTTATTTTTCTGCTTTCATTCTAATATTAATAGCCACCGAAAGATGTCAAATTCCAACTATTAACACAAATACTCAACTGTCTGGTTTCTTTTTTTTTTCTCCTGCAGGTTTTCAGCCTCTCGAGGAAATTTACTATAAGACATGGCTTCACAGGTATTTCAATATCTCAGACACTACTATCTTTTGTAGCTATTGAGCCTCAAATTTTTTTTGCAAGTCTGCTATTTGCTTCAATAAGTGTGCCCGGAGAAAGTTTGATGCGATAAATTTTCTTGCTTTTCTATGAGAATGTTTATTTTAAATCTCTATCTGCTTAGAAACTCAAATCCTGTTTGTATTATTTTTCAATGAATGATTATATCTTGACACATTGCTAGTTATGTCATGGAAGATCGTGTAATTGTGTTTAATTTAGATAATACACTTTAATAGAGGGGATCCTCAAGTTTTGTTAACATAACAGATATGTCATTTACAAATGAGATAATGTACTGCCTCATACTTGCTGATCTTCAAATAGCAATGCAATACACACAAGATTTTGTTCTTTCTTCCACTTAATGGCGTCTTCATCTTGAATGAGATTGTGTTTCGCCACACTAGATTTGTTATTTGTCCTCAACAGTGTAAGGAAAAAAGTTTGACTAATTGTATTGTTGAGGTCCTGATGTTCATGTGATTATAATCTTCCCTTCACTTGCCATCATATAGGCTTAAATTTTCTGAAACTTCTTATCTGGAGTTCTTTTATTTTATCCTTTTCTGAGTAATACATCTCATATCATAAGCTTTTTTGGTTATCTGCAGTGGCCAGGTGGTTGTCATAGAAGAAAAACAAGAGGGACAACCTGATGAAAAGATTATAGTAACAGTTCAGGTAACCTTCGCAGAAATCCTAAAATATATGGTCCAATCTCTATCATTGTACTCATGCTGTGCAGGGATTGACATCTGACGGATATTTGTTGGCCATTGATGAGGATAATAAGAGCTACGCACTCCATCCTGATGGCAATAGGTAGTATGGGTACCCTCTTATTTCTTTGTTAAATAATAGGAAAACACATGCTGTGTCGAAAACAACTAATTACAGAGTAAGATTCCTGCCGTATATGTGAGAAGTGTTTAAGTTTACAATGAGTTTCTTCCTCTAGAAATCCAGTTTTAGGAAATTACTCGAGTTAAAATCATATGAAAGGGATGATGTTATGCATCCATCTATGCATGATGATTTTTTTGTTGCTTTATTGAGTCATGTATTTGAGATATAAGATTCGATTAAATATGTAGGTGTTATATTTTGTCTATCTTATCATTTATTTGGTTTAGAAAGTCATGTAATTTGATCAGTCAGAGTAAGTTATAGCTCAGTTTAAATCTTTAAGATGGTAAAGAAATTCTCTGATAATAATTCCTTCATTGGCTTGAACATGAAAAATAATGAGAAGGATAGCGTGAGGCCGATCTAATCTTCAATCAAACTCATGTGGGATACTTGTGACTCAATTTTTAGACACCTCAATTTGGTTCTTTTGGTAGCATTTTGGCAATGCGGCTAAAACAATGAAGAGAAGGAAAATGTGTAATATTCCATCCGAAGATTCTTTCTATACTTTTTATACTCAATTTGTACCAATTGGATTAAGAATAGTTCTTCGCCGGCGTGCTATATTGTTTCACTTTCCTTATTGACCTTCAAGGTGGTTGAATCCCTATTTGTCGAAATTGTTGGCTGAATCGCTTAAGAAACTTGCAGCTTTCTTTGAACTAGAAGATTGTTACTTTCCTGAACTGCTAGTCTTAATATTCGACCTTTGTGATCTGCAGCTTTGACTTCTTCAAAGGACTGGTTAGGAGGAAGTTGGGATGAAGAGCAAAGCCTACCAAAATCCTGAAGTTTGCAATCTTCACTTGCTGACTGATCTTATCAGTGACTCATTTTCAAAGATTTTATCAGCAAAAGTTTATAATAATTTAATTGTTTTAGTATGGGTCTGTGACGGAAAACAAAAACAACACATCTGTAGGTGGTAATCTATAGTTATTGTTGGGCAATGAGAGTTAAAAGTGGAAACCTTCCATGTTCAAATACTTTTGGTGCTCCTGAATGTAGTTGGGTTAATGAATATCATCTTCTTTGTAAAAGTTACTAATAATAAGGCGCGTAAATTCTTTGTTAATAATAATAAGGTTTAGAAATTTTGTTCCGTGTTAGGGCTTTATTCCCCGACTCGAATGACTTGTGGTAGTGGTGTGGACGGCATCCTAAGGTGGTGGCAATCAATGACAATCTATAGGAGGATAAATCAAAGAGGGGAGAAGAAAATGAGGGGAGGAAGAATGCCAAGCAAAAGACATTAGGAACCCATCACTAGTGGATGAAGCTGCTCCAGCAAAACCATAGCTCGTGAAAGATGATCTTCAGTGAAAACCCTGAAAGGTCTAGGGAAGCCCCTTTAGGAAGATGTGCTCTGTGGAAACCTTGGAAAAGAAAATGTGCTCAAGAAAACCTCAGAAAAGAATACCTGTGAAGCTACTAGTTTCCTATTTTAGCTGATGGGTAGAACTATAACCTTCACCTATGCCTATTTGCAAACAATTAGATTTAGAACAGCAAGCAAACTCTTTATGTTGGTAAACAAGAATGCAATTAGCATAAACTGAAAGAACTGCTATCACAGTTTTTTAGTCTTCAGCGCATTGCGTACAACCCAAGATATAGGCTTAACAGAATCCATGCGATACAATTAACCACCAGGTCCACAGTTACAACAATACATCGGAAGTGTTGTCATTGATGATCAAGCGTCCATGTCATCCTCTTCTTCTTCTTCTTCTTCTTCTTCTTCTTCTTCGTACTCTTCGTCGGCTGTTGCATCCTGGTATTGTTGGTACTCGGCAACTAGATCATTCATGTTACTTTCTGCCTCAGTAAACTCCATCTCATCCATGCCTTCGCCAGTGTACCAATGCAAGAAAGCCTTACGCCTGAACATCGCTGTGAACTGTTCACTCACTCTCCTGAACATCTCCTGGATGGAGGTTGAGTTGCCAATGAAAGTAGAAGCCATCTTGAGTCCATTAGGAGGGATGTCGCACACACTGGACTTGACGTTGTTGGGGATCCACTCGACAAAGTAGGACGAGTTCTTGTTCTGCACATTGATCATCTGCTCGTCGACTTCCTTGGTGCTCATCTTGCCGCGGAACATAGCAGAGGCAGTGAGGTAGCGACCGTGGCGAGGGTCAGCAGCACACATCATGTTCTTTGCATCCCACATTTGTTGGGTCAGCTCAGGAACTGTGAGAGCACTGTACTGCTGGGAGCCCCGGGAGGTCAACGGCGCAAACCCTACCATGAAGAAGTGGAGGCGGGGAAAGGGAATCAGATTCACAGCGAGCTTCCGGAGGTCGGAATTGAGCTGGCCAGGGAAGCGAAGGCAGCAAGTGACTCCACTCATTGTTGCAGATATCAGATGATTAAGATCACCAACTGAGATGGCAAAAAGGAAAGAAATAATAAGACAGAGAACAATATGGACCATGGCGGTAGTAGATTGAATAAACTTTACTAGTTCGCTCAGGACCAGTCCCTCCTAGATTGATTAAATTGTACTGTTAGAAATCAAAGGATTGATAGTGGATATATCGCACCATATCTATGGCAAATTCATTTATAATATGGATGCATAACGATAAAAGCCATCACTATTGCAAAGAGATGTAAACTAATGTCACAGGAAATGGTTAACTTAAGTGAACTGCAAGGATCAACAAAGGATTGGTTGTTCTTTTAGAATTCAGCTAGATAGATGGTACTAATACAAAAGATCTGAACTTAAACATGGATTAAAAAAGATATCTCTATGGAAGGTATCATCTTATTTATTATTGGATCATACCTAAATCCATCATTATCATTAATTTCTTAGTATATGCTTTTGAATACATACTATATGAACACTTTGAAAAATTGCAATATATGAAGTAGAGAACCATAGAACATGATATAAAAAATTGTGGTAGATGATATAAAGAGCTGCAGTAACCTTTATAGAGATCCCTCTAAAAGGGGATGTTCATGGAGCAACTACAACATCTTGTAACAAAAGGAAAAACATAATGGCACAGCTTATCTGGAAAATCATCAAATGAGAGCTCCTATTTTGAAAATTATTAAGAGGGGGTTTCATCACCTCTAATGTGCCAACCTTGATTTAGTTTCAATAAAATCATTCAATATTATATTAACAATTATGTAATTTACTTATAAAATTCTTAAACCTTCTAATTTCATTTGTGAATAGTCAATAGTTTGGAAAATGAACAATCGTCAATGTTTGAAGGAAGATCAATATATCCACCTTCAATAAATCAAGAGGAACAAGATTATAATGGTTGTATTAGAGGTTATGGGACATCCCTTAGATGATAATCAAAGAAGGAATAGGCCCCTTTTGATGATTGTAAAACTAAAGAGCATCATTCTGAATTCTGCCGTAGCTGAATGTAATCCTTCTGTAAAGTGTATAAATGTTATAAATGATGGATGAACCTAAAGATTAATGGACTTCAACAGGGAAAAAAAACAATCTTTGCCCTATAACAAATGAAAGGACCTACAGTCCGGTGAAATCAATCAATAAGGAGTTTAAGTACTATTAATGGGGAATATCATCAATTAGATGCTACTTACATGTAGGAGTGGCAAGCTTCAGAGTGCGGAAGCAGATATCATAGAGTGCCTCATTGTCCAGGACCATGCATTCATCAGCATTCTCTACCAGCTGATGAACAGATAGTGTAGCATTGTATGGCTCCACAACAGTGTCAGACACTTTAGGGGACGGGAAAACGGAGAAGGTTAACATCATTCTATCTGGATATTCCTCTCTGATCTTAGAGATGAGAAGGGTGCCCATTCCAGAACCTGTTCCTCCTCCCAAAGAATGACATACTTGGAATCCTTCATGTCGACAAGAAAGGATTAGGAACAAAATTTGGAAATTTATGCGGAGCAACAAGTGGATGCAAAATACCATATATATCTATACAAGAATCTCACTTTCCAACCTTCTGAAACAGGAGATCGACGAAGAAACCAAGATCACAACCAAATAAATTTATACCATGTTACTAATATTATATCAAAAGGGGTAAAAGATTCAAGTCTGATCATGTTCGTGGACAGAAAATTGAAAAAATTTTAATCGTGTGGAACTAGATCTACGAATAGGCCGGCCAAAAACTTTTATTACCTTGCAGGCAATCGCAGTTTTCGGCCTCCTTGCGGACGACATCAAGGACGGCATCGATGAGCTCGGCGCCCTCGGTGTAGTGCCCTTTCGCCCAGTTGTTCCCGGCCCCGGACTGACCGAAGACGAAGTTGTCGGGCCTAAATATTTTACCGATGGGCCCGGATCTGATGGAGTCCATGGTGCCGGGCTCGAGATCCATGAGCACGGCCCGCGGCACGTACCGTCCGCCGTTGGCTTCATTGTAGTAAACGTTGATCCGCTCAAGCTGGAGATCCGACTCGCCGGAGTATTTTCCGGTGCTGTCGATGCCGTGCTCGTCGCATATGACTTCCCAGAACTTAGCCCCAATCTGGTTGCCGCATTGCCCTCCCTGTACGTGAAGGATCTCCCTCATCTTCTTCGCCTCCTCTCGCCGGAGATCAGGGGGGGGGCTTTCTAGGTTAGGGATCGCCGGAGAGAGGAGGAGGAGACGCGAGGAGACGCAGGTGGAAGAGTATTCGAGACCGGAGATATTAAGGCCCTTGTTTATAGCCGGTTCGGCGCGGTTATCGGCTTATCGCCGCTTCCGGTATTCTTACCGTTCATTAAAGAGTTGTTTTTAGCCAGTCCAGCTTCGTATCGCATGCAGAGACACGATCTATCGATCGTGACATGAGTCGTGGATAAATTAACTACATGTTTCCAATTCTGCGCATTTTTCCCTAGAATCGAACGGTAGAGAGTGCTTGAGGGTAATAATGCACGGCGAGATATGATTCTCGTAACAGATTTTATGCGGGCGGTGACCGGCGGTCTGTGGAAGAAGTCATACCTGTTATGGTGCTTTTTATAACGGTTTGCAGAGTGTTGCGATTGCGAATTAAATTAAGCCGGTTTATACTTTAAAAGTGTTAAATAAAAAAGCACCCCTAATTATTAACGTACCTTATAATTATATACCAAAACTATCTTTGTTGTTATAAAGTATTAAAATAAATGACATTTTGAATAAAAAATTTTATTAGAATTTTGAAATTACAGTGACTTTACATCTCAACACTGTTTGTGCCACTAGAATGGATTGAGGTGATTGCTACCCTTCTGTAGACACCTTTTTAATATTTATGAAATTTTAAATAAAAAATGAAAAAGAGAAGAAGGAGATTTTTAATTTATCCTCTATTATAATAAATGTATCACCTTTTCTACTGTACCGTTATTATTTAGTTGGGAATGGAAGCTGAATCCGAGCCAACGAGCCAGATCGGGATGGCCGGTTCAACTTCAAACCCGGCTCAATCGGCTCACGTCGACAGCCCGAATCGTTAAAGAAAATGAAAAGGCAAATAATACGAAATAAAAGATGGAGGCGTCGCCCAGCCCTAATCGCATCTCGCGTCGATCGCCGCTCCGCTCCGTCGGCGACTGTCAAAGGTGCGGTTTTTCTCTTCTTCCCGCTTATTTGCCCTATTTCTGCATCCCTTCCTTCCTGGCGATCTACACGGATCTTGCTCCTTCGTTTTTGGCATTGGGAGATCGGAATGGCTGCGTTGTTCCTCGGATCCAGTAGCAGGAGGTTAATGGCGCGCGGGGATCAAGTTTAGCCCCTTTTATGTGCTGTTTTTGAGTAGCGTTATTTGTCTTGTTTGATTGCTGGAGTTTAGGGCGTAAAAGGTATTGGACATTTTTCCAATAGTTGTTAGAAGGCTTAAAACATTTTTAAGTATTAGAAAGGTAGCATTTCTTGGTCTCGGAAAGTTTGCATATGTAACTTTGTTGCTGCTGTGGTTTTTTTGTAGTGCTGGAGCTTCATTAGTACGGTTGGCAATGTTTACTTTGTTATTGCATGTTTAATTTGATAAATTTTTAATGAATTAATCTACCAATTCTATTTTGAGTTTCCATTTTCAATAGAGTGATCTTTGGTACTTTCCAGGTTCATTGTTTGAGTGTTCCTGTATGGAAATCTTTTAGACTGCTTTTTGTGGTGCACAAATTTGCCTGGTGGGAATTTATATACGGAAATTTTATGTTGGTCAAGCAATGAGATCAGTTGATATGTGCATTCCTCTTTCCAGGATTTCTAAAATTTATCCTTCTCGATTATTTTTAGCTCTTGCTTTGTTTATGAGCACATCATTAGATTTCAAGGCTTCTGATTATTTAATTTGAATTCCCATGCTTAGTTTACTATGCTTTTAATCCTCAAGATGATATTTACCAGCTATGCTCCTGCTGTATATTAAGCCCATGAAAACAGGGCTTTGTTTAACTTTATCTGATGTATTTTCATGTTGAGTTTTGCTATCCATCAAGTGGAATTTGTCCAAATATTTGGATTAGCTACATGAATCTAATCCCTTCATTGATGAGTCTATATCACTAGTAATATTCAAATAACTTAAATTATTTTAGTACATTGACTAGTATGCCGTTAGAATGTCTTAAATCCCTTGCTGATGTCTCTCTTGATTATTGGGGGATCACTTTTGTGCTTGCTTCTTTCTAAAGAATAATGTATACGTGTATGGTATAGAATGTTTAATATATCATCCATGCACACTATTTGCATTGTTATAGTAACTGTGGAGAACTTATGGAAACATAATTATCTATTTTAGAAACCATTATTGTAATGTAATAATTTGTTGTTTTCTTCCTTGCAGCGTTTCTTTGTTATGCTAGTTTGAGTTTCTGTTTTAGTCTAGTTCAAAGAAATGGAAGATGCAGGAATATCAAGCTTTTGGGGACCTGTGACATCTACTACAGAACTCTGCGAGGAAAACTATGCATATTCTTCATATATCGCTGAATTTTACAACACTATATCAAACATTCCCTGCATTCTGTTGGCACTCATTGGCCTAATAAATGCCCTAAGACAAAGGTTTGAGAAAAGATTCAGTGTTCTTCATATTTCCAATATGATCCTTGCAATTGGGAGTATGATATTCCATGCCACATTGCAAAATGTGTAAGTTCCTTTGCTTGTCTCTAAGATTTTTCTAAATAATAATAATAATAGTGTCTGTCCATGCAATTTGAATTCTCTCTCTATATGACTATCGTTGCTTGTTTATGGTAGAAATCATTACTTGTTTATGTGCACTCAGGCATATAATGTAGAGACACATACAAAATGTATGCACTGTAGGATCCCATTCAATGTTTTATATGCATATTTTTCTATCTTTCAAAGTCAAAATGGCCCATCAAAAATTTCAACATCCCCTGTATTGGGTTGATAGGATTGGGGGAAAAAATGCTATTGGTGATTTCAATTGATTTCAGCCAGGAAAATAATTGAACTTTTCGTAAGAAAAGGAAATTTAGGAAGAAAGTATTATTTGCAAGCTAAGCATGGGTTGTTATTTGCAAGCTAAGCATGGATATTATTATGTATTTATGTTATTTGAAAACTAAGCTAGGAAAAAAACATAACTTAGATATGATCTATTGTTTAGAGGAATATTCAAGAACTTTTTAGAGGAATATTTAAGATAATTGCAAAATTATAATTTGTATTTCCATTTTGATTATTTAATATGGTATTCTTAATTTATTTGCTATAGTCAAGTGGCTCTAAACTAGGGAACAGAGTTTAGATTTGTTCAACTTTTTAGAGGAATATTTAAGAATTTTAATATTTCTTTTAATCTTTAATTATTTGATATCATATATTCTAAACCTACAAATTATCTTTCCATTCTCACTATTTAAATCTCTTGACATTGATATATCTTGTATAGCATTTTTGTTTAAAAATAAATAAATTATATATATCCTTTAACAACTTGTTTTACTATTTTTTTTAGTTTCATAATTTGTTAATGATGATGAGACTACGACAATCATCATCATTGTCGTAGTCTCTCTCATCAAGTAATACTGATTGTGCAATGATGATAAGACTACAACGAGCATGGAAAGAGGGTGAATGAAGGCCATAAATGTATGCAGTCTTATTTACTCCATAGATAAGTTCAATCAAATTGAGCATGGAAAGAGAGTGAATGAAGGCCATAAATGTATGCAGTCTTATTTACTCCATAGATAAGTTCAATCAAATTGACCAGCTTCAATCTATTCCAAAAATATCAATTTGTCAAACCACCTTTACTCGGATAATATGAAAGAGAGTGATGAAAAGAGAATGATTCCATGCTGGTTAACAACTTTTTTTATTGACATTGGATTAAAGCTATTTGGTTTTGTCTTTCTTTTATGGATTTTATTTTAAACATCTTTTTTCTAGTCAAATAACAAGCTCAAATACTATGATTACACCAAAATAACAAGTTTTAGTGGAAACATTAGTTGTCCATGACCAAATACAAAAAAACTTCATACCATGTTTGAAAGTTAGCATATACAAGTTTAGTGGAAGCATTAATCGTCTAAGATCACATGCAAAAACACTTTATATAATGTTTAAAAGTCAGCATATTGTTGTTAATTACAGTCATTTGGTTGAGTACATAAACTCTCTAGACACACAACGATCTACTGATGCATTCTCGAGCGTTATGGAGCGGCAATGATATCCTGCTTTCACAAGTGTTTTAAAGCACAATCATCCCACTTTCTAGAACTAATAGTAACCAACCTTGAAAATTTAGAAATAAACCGTGTCTGTGTGCCACTATCCAAGTATTATGTTTTTAAGCTTTGGTCGTCTTAGTGGTTGATCGTCGGAGATTATTTGCATTACACATTGAATCATGACATGATTTCTCCATGCTTTTCCAGGCTACAGCAGAGTGATGAAACACCAATGGTATGGGAGATGCTGCTTTATCTCTATGTTATTTACTCACCCGACTGGCACTACAGGAGCACTATGCCGACTTTTCTCTTCATATATGGTGCTGCCTTTGCCGTGGTTCATTTCTTTGTGCGGTTTGGAATAGTTTTCAAGATACATTATATCATCCTTTGCCTTCTCTGTGTTCCTCGGATGTACAAGTACTACATACAAACAAAAGACATCACAGCAAAACGTCTTGTCAAGCTCTACGTGATGACGATCTTCCTTGGAACATTATGCTGGTTGTTCGACAGAATATTCTGCAAGAAACTATCGCACTGGTACATCAACCCTCAGGGCCATGCGTTGTGGCATGTTCTTATGGGGTTCAATTCCTACTTCGCGAACACCTTCTTGATGTTCTGCCGTGCGCAGCAGAGGGGCTGGGAGCCACAGGTTGCTCACCTCTTCGGCTTTTTTCCATATGTGACGATCCACAAGCCCAAGAAGCAGGATTGAGAAGGAAGGTATTCACAAAGTGTTCGATACTGGTTTCATTCTGCACTCTGAAACAGGTGTTCGACATATTTTGTTAGTTTTAGAGAAGCATGAACTGGAACTTGCTTTGTATCATATAACTAACTCTGCAATCCATGCTGATAAAGTGGATCATGAACCATTTTCTTTCTTTCTTTCTTTTTTCGCTTTATCATGTGTATGTTTTGTAAGGTTTAGACTCAGAATTGGATTCAATTTTTTTTTTCCTTCAATTTTTCTTTTTTGGTTACATGAACTGTCAATTAAGACACTTGTGAGATTGATTGTATTATATGGAACAAATCTTGATCGCTTCCAAGGTCACACGCCTTGTCTTACCAAAGATGCTGCATGTATATTCATACCTTTCAAGACTTCCTAAGCTATGAAAATCTTTGCGGGATGAGCTCGATGTGTGGCATTTTACATCATAATTTGATAAACTAATTCAATGATCTTTGTATCAATCCCATGACCTTGACCACGACTATCCTTTGTAGACATTGAAAACTTTAAGAGAAGAGCAATTTTGTCCTCTCATTAGATATAGTTCCATAACTCAATGAACTAGCATAATGATCTCCCTCTTCACTATCCCTTTTAACAATTTTGTTCTCTCATTCACTATTGGAGTAAGAAGGTGAAATCGTCATAGCGGTCCCTCTAAGGGGGCCCCACACTCTTTAAAAGGGAGTAAAGTATAGAGATATTTGTTCTAGCATAATGATCTTTTAAATAGAAAAGTCAAACATCTAACGAGCTATTTTACACCTTTTTAAAATTGATCCTAAGACCTATTGATTCTTCTCATTCACCATTGCACATAGTAAAGTAATTTAATTTTATTCTCTAAACTTCATCCTTGTTCTTAATTTTACTCTTATAAAGTTATATTAACTTATTTTTTTAAGAAAAAAGTTAATCATATAATTATACTAAACATAGAGCTTGTAATTTCTTAACTATCTTTATATAGCACCGTTATTAATAATTATGGTCATTAAAGAAGATTATTTAAATTATATTTGTAGTATACTAGGTAACCTAATTTTGATTTTAAACAATTATGTCTAATATTTCAATTTTAAAATATCAGCTCCCTTCATTATATTCATTTATTAATATCAGTTATATAAATAGAATTTAAAAATTATTAATATTTTCAATTTAATCACTATTAACTTGTGAATTTTAGAAATTGAATTGGTAAAGTTATATATAAAGAAATGAAAAAGAAACAATTTTGTAAAGCCAATTGTTT
>JBBMJZ010413116.1:25312696-25322709 GCA_037833815.1 Zingiber zerumbet | reverse complement strand
GGTGATGCGTCGATTAAAGAAGAGGGTCGGACGGTTCACCATGGTCAAGGATCAGCTATACAAAAGAGCCTTCTCTAGGCCTTGCTCAAGTGTGTCGGACCAGAGGACACATCGTACATCTTGCAAGAAGTGCACCAACGCTCCTGTGGAAGCCATCCAGGCGGTCGTTTGCTAGCTTGAAGGATTCTCCTGGCTGGATACTTCTGGCCAAATCTCCAAGAGGATGCCGCTCGGACGACAGCCGCATGCTTGTCCTGCCAAAAGTATTACAATATTTCGCACCGACCGACCTAAGAGATGAAGTCATCCACAGTATCTTGCCCGTTCAACCAATGGGGCATGGACATCGTGGGACAATTTTCTATGTCGACAAGTCAATGAAGGTTTCTACTCGTTGCTGTGGACTATTTTTCAAAATGGGTGGAGGCTGAGCCCTTGGGAAAGATAAGTGAGCAGATGGTCATCAAGTTCATCTGCTAGAGCATCCACTGTCGGTTCGGCATCCCCCGCCGGCTCGTCTCTGATAACGGGAGACAGTTCACGGACCAGAAGCTCAGGGAGTGGTGCGAAGGCTATGACATCCAGCATACCTTCACCTCAGTAACCTACCCCCATAGCAACGGCTAGATAGATGTCACAAACCGGGAGATCCTCAGAGACTTATGAACTCGGCTCAACCACCCAGGAGGTAGCTAGGTTAACGAGCTCTCAAGTGTCTTATGGGCACTTCGCACAACTCCAAAGGAGGCGATCGGCGTAACACCATTCTAGTTGGTGTACGGAGAAGAAGCAGTGGTTTCTGTAGAGGTTGGAGTAGAATCCGACCGGGTGCGACTCTACGATGAGAGAATGGCGAGCGAAGGTTAATGAAGCTCGACTTGGTGGATGAAGCACGGGATAAAGTGGCCATTTGGCTAATGGCTTACTGACAGCGGATGAGGCAGAACTGCAACAAGAGGGTGATCCCGAGGTCCTTCCAGGTCGGTGATCCGGTGTGGAAAAAAATCAAGCCAGCCGATGATGTCACCAAACTTGAGGCACTCCGATCGGACGTAGAAATCGCCAAGGAAACCAGTTGTCCAGTCAATCGGATCTGTAGCCTCCTTCAACTATACCTGCAGGGGAGGTTTGTGATGCGGCGAGAAGGGAGAGCCCGACTTGTCACGGGTCAGTGGACACAGTGTTGGTGAAAGTTAAGGCGATCAACGCGGGGGGCGTATGGAAAGAGCCTCGACCAAAGGTGGTTGTCTGGCTATCCAGGTCGGAAAAAGACTGTCCAAGCGAATCACCCCCCCCCCCGGTCAGACAAATGAGCCTCATGGGCCGGTCGAACGAATGGGCAAACCCATAGCCAGTTGTTTCAGTCGACAAAAAAATGAGCTGCTTGGACTAACCATCCAGCGCAAAGAATGACATTACACAGGAGGGGACGAGAAAACAAAAGAGAACACTCCATCTATCATTAATGCACGGAAGTCAAGACAAAGAAGCCTTCCTCTGACAACTAATATCATTAAATAAGGGCAGATGAACGATCACAAAGAAAGGTATAAAAGGATACGTGAGGTGTGAGGAAAGCCAAGATTCATCTATTTCTTGATTACTCATTCTCTCTTCCTGATTTTAACTTGAGCGTCGGAGAGTCAACGTCAGGAATCTCTTCCCTAGTTTGGTTTTGTTTTGCAGGATTGAGGTTCTCATCTCATCAGTAATCATCTCATTCCCGACTTTCCAACTTCCCTCATTCAGATGGGATCCATTATCTTTAAGATATGTTATTATTAATTAAAATTAAAAATGATAATATCTTTTGACAATTTAAACCTTTTAAAAGGCAGTATGAAAGAAAAAAATCTCTTTCTTAATAATTATGGAAGATAATGGTAATAATTTATTTATTTATTCAAAAAATAATTATGGAAGATAATAGTAATATTAGACAAGTCTATTTTAAATTTTTACCCAAAAAAAACCTAAGCTAGTAAAATTTTTAAAAAATATATTTATTTTATTTATAAATTATTATTGTTTATTAATGAAAAAATATTTAAATAAAAAAGGTAATAATTAGTAGTAACTACTCCTCCTTTTTATATTCTCCTTTTGCCGTGGGAGAGAACTCTCCCCAAAGCAGCCAAGTCTGCAGGTCTGTGTGTTAGTGTGACGCTGAGCCCCAAGCCTCAGCGAATAGCCTTCGCCTTTCCCCTCCCTTCCCCTTCTTCCTGCCACCATTTCTCTGTCTCCTCCTCCTCCGCAAATCGATCCGCTTCCGAAGAATCTCCAATCGGCCATGGACGCCACGTTCTCAGGTGAGAACCCCTCCCTTCTGCGCCGCAATGCCGTCCTTCTACTTCCATGTCCTTCCATTTTTACCAGCATTTCGTTCTGCCCAACCTCGCAGCCCGAGCGCTTCTCCCTGCGCAAGAAAGACTGTATCTTTTTGCCTTTTTTTAGTTTTTCTACCCCCTTTCTCTTTCTGGTTTCCGCTGCATTGATGAAAGTAAAACGCCGCCTGTGACGCCGCTTTTTTAGATTTTAGGTTGTAAAGGCGTCGTCTTTGCTGCGGGTTTGAAGATTCTTATTGCTTTTGAGCTGATTTATCGGGTATAGTTTCTCGGAAGTTTCGGGCGTTAGGTTTGATGGAAAAGAGGATCGACACAGTCGAGGTTAATTTTAGCATTTTACTTGACCGGTGAATACTCGGGGCATGCATGATCCATTGCCTGATCTTTAAGATGTTAACTGATGTAAAAGTTTTTTTTTTGGTTTTCTTGCATGAATGTAGTCCTGTTCGTATTAGAATATGTTGGAGAAATCTCAAGGAGTATTCTTGGGTAGGGCGTTTTGCTTATAAGTTGTAAATTTGGAATGGATTGCTTGAAACGGGAACAAGGCGTGCCTAAAATTTCAAATGTGCCAGTTCGTTATTTTTTAACACTTGAGGAAGATAATGATCTTGCATGTTGGAATTTCAGATGCTTTCTTTTGTATTTAGCTTTGAAAAATTATTCTATCATTTCAACATTCCTTTCTCTTTTGCTCTTGGGACTTTTCAGCTGTTAGGTCTTGAGAATGTCATAGACACTTCAGATTTAGTGTCTAAGATACTGTTGCATAAAGGTTTTCATTTAGTATTTAGGATAGATCTCTGATATTCTCCTTCATTATCAAAGATGCCGCATGTTGTATGTTGTATGCTCCAAATGAGGAAACGGGCTATTGGAAAATCGATCTGAGACTATCCTGAAATGTTCTCATGTGAAATTTTGTAGGTCTATTTAAATTATTTGAACAGTAGAACATGCATGCTGGTATAGTTCATCCTGCCTTCTTTCCAGAATGCTTATTTCTAGTTCCCTGATGGTTTATAGTCTTTAAGTTGTATTCTTCAAGAAGGTTGCTCAGAGATATAATTTGGATTGTTTGACCAAATTTGGAGGATAAAACAGTAGAAATTAATTCAGGCTAGAGTTGACAAGGCCAAGGCCACTATTAAACGGTGAATCCATCTTCTATTTTTAGTCAGTGAAAATTTAGTAGAAAATTTTCTCATGGCAATAACATCAAAAGTAACATGCTTGTGCTGCTATATCCAATTAAAACTCCAAAGGGTGTTAGTATGATTCTTAAATGTGATATAGCATGAGGACCTTACAAATGCCTTTTGGTATGAGTTCACTCGCAAGTTGAGACTTCATGGTCAATATAAAGCATTTTCAGACTGTTTGTTATGAGTTGATACTCTGGTCATTTAAGAAAATTTCACTATTTGTTAGTTAGAAGCTTTTGGCAACATTTTGGATAACATGCAAACTGTAGAATCTCTATATTGCCTTATTTTGTCAAGATGACTCCTTTTTTCCAAAGGAAAATGACATCATTGGGGCAAAAGAAAGCATTGATGATCTTAAATGCTCAGATTGGACTTGTGATTCATCCATGAAATCAAGGTTTGTTAATTGTAGTTCTTTATATGTTTGAGTACGAGCATTGGGCTTTCACTCCCATTCTCACTCTCATGACTTCCATTTTCATTCAATATATTAAACCTTCCTTTTTGAATCATGTAATCTCATCTGACACCATTTCTTGATGACCAATTTTTCAAAACTGAATGCAATCTCAAATAAACTGCACATTGTATCTGAGAAACAGATTCTAAATTTATTCATAAGAGCAGTTTTATTTTCTCCACCTTCTTTATTAGAATGATACAGATAAAAAGCGATTGTTTATTTATTCTCCTATAATACTTTCGCTGTCAACGTTATGTTGTAATTCATCATTTTCAAGCATGATATTAATAATCTCCTCATGCTTTGCTTCAAGAAATTATCTAATACAATGTTCATACCAAGTGGCTATTAAATTGTGTTCAGTCATTGTGTTTTGTGTAAATTCTTAAGATTTCATGTCTACTTTCCATGAAAATATTTTCAAAGTGTAAGGTAAAAGTTCCATTCATATTGCAAAATGTTGTGATATGGATAGGCTTTAAGCTGATAATCCTTTTTATTATCCAGGTTTTGTCATAGACCCTTCAAAATGCAGCCATTTGAGTTTGGAGGAGAAGAGAGAGCTAGTTCATGAAATATCACGGTGGGCTGACAATGCTCCTGAAATTCTCCAGTCCTGGAGTCGTCGAGAGCTTCTCCAATTAATCTGTGCTGAAATGGGAAAAGAAAGGAAGTACACTGGAGTAACCAAACCTAAGATGATCGAGCATTTGCTAAAACTAGTTTCTCAAAATATAGCAAAAGAAGATAAAGCAAGCCCTTTATCAATCTTATCGAAGAGTCAAAACGGATTGAAAAAGAAAAGGAAAAAGGAAAATCCTCTACAGCTTACTCCCAATATAACTCATGCTATAGTGAAAGTCACAGAAGATCCGAACACCACCTTAATCTGCCAAAATCCAGCTTGTCGAGCCACATTAACTATAGATGTTGGATACTGTAAGCGATGTTCTTGCTGCATCTGTCATCGTTATGATGACAACAAGGATCCTACCCTTTGGTTATTTTGCAATTCAGATCCGCCTTACCGTGGCAACTCATGTGGTATGTCGTGCCATTTGAAATGTGCACTTAAACATGAAAAAGCTGGCATAATGAAGACTGGGTGTTCCCCAAAATTGGATGCCAGTTTCTTTTGTGTTTGCTGCAGGAAAGTGAATTGGCTGATTGGGTAATCAACTTTTAATACACAATTATTTTTGTTTCTTTTAGTCCATCTTACCTGACACCCATTATTGAATAACTAGAATGCTTCATTGCTCATGAGAAATTGCAGTATTTCAAGCTAATTTGCATTGCGAGTCCTATGATTGTCTTGTTGCAATAAACTAAAAAATAAGCTGCAAAAGTTTTGTTGCTATGATTGTAGGTCTATTTACTGTTTACTGACACAATCATATCATAGGATTGATCGAACAAACAACTCATGCTTACAAAGATACTTTTGTGCTCTTGAAATAAATAGCTCTAATTACTCACACTTAATCATCTTCCAAATAGCGGTCTCAAGTTTTGAAACCTCTCTTTTGCTTGATAATAGATATCTGAGTCCATTGTGATATTTTCATGCCAACCATGAATTGATTGCTTCGAAGTATGAGGATTATGTGCACACGAGTGTGAGGATTATGTTATTAAGTTGGACTTGATATTGACTAGTTTGATTTGATTGAGTTGTTTTTAGTTCAGTGAGGCACTTTTCTGTCATAATTCCTTTCTGCTAGTATTTTGTTGAAGCCATATGATTCTTTCCCTTTTGTTTTGAAAGTGCAAATGAATTTTTTGGTGCATCATTTCTGCAGAAGTTGGCGAAAACAAATACTTGCTGCCAAGGAAGCTAGGAGAGTCGATGTCTTATGCGAGCGTCTATGTCTGAGTCACAAAATGCTCAAAGGAACTGAATGCTATAAAGAGCTACAAAATGTTGTCAATCTGGCAGTACGGATGCTCAAGAAAGAAGTTGGACCTCTCGACAAGGTCTCTACCGTAATGGCAAGAGGCATAGTCAATCGGCTCAACTGCGGTGCAGAAGTTCAGAGACTCTGTGCCTCTGCATTGGAGGCTGTAGACTCCCTGCTTTCCACTTCGACTGACCTATTGCTCGGTGTCAACATGAATGCTCCAGGTGATGTTTTCTCTCATTATGTTCTGTTGGTTGCTTTGCTCTGAACTGATTGTTTCATGTTTTGTTTCGATCAGTTGGCAAAGGTTCTCAGCCATTCCACATTGATTTTGAAGATGTCTCTCCATTTTCAGTCGTAGTGTCTCTTCAATCCCAGGACGATATGTTTGAAGAAAACATTATAGGTTGTTCTCTTTGGTATCGTAAGTATGATGAAACAAACTATACTGAAGAACCCACCTGCCTTGTATTAAGGCCGGACACAAAGATTATGATTTCGGGGCTTACCCCTTTAACTGAATATTACTTCAGAGTTTCAGCTTTTAGCAGCACCAAGGAACTTGGTAAGTGGGAGGCCAAATGTGTGACAGAGGGCCTCATTGGCCAATGCTCGACACGGAACTCGGATAGCGCTTACATTAGTGAAGAATTCATCTCGGTTTCGAAGAAGGAACAGGACATGGCTGAGCTACCGACACTCATTCAATCAGATTCACAGAGAGGTTCAACAAACACAAGCGATAACAACCATGCACCAGAGCTTCCCAAGTTCAGCCACATCAACCACCATAAGGTTTTGCAGTCGGAGGATGCCAGTGACAACAACAACAACAAAAGGCATTTAACTCCACCATCAAGTTTGGTACCTTTCACCTGCACAAATCGCACCTTGTTAGAACCTTGCGAAGCCAAAATCAACGACACACCGGATTCAGCCAGTAAGAAAGAAACCGCAGAGGGGCAGTACGAGTACTGTGTGAAGGTGATCAGATGGCTGGAATGCGAGGGGCATATGGAGAAGGAATTCCGAGTGAAGTTCCTTACCTGGTTCAGTCTGAAAGCGACGCCGCAGGAAAGAAGGGTCGTGAGTGCCTTCATAGACGTGTTGATCGACGAACCCGCGAGTCTAGTGGCACAACTGATGGATGCTTTCATGGATGGTATATGCACAAAGGAGAAACCACTGTTGCACAAAGGATTATGTACGAGACTTTGGCATTAACCTTCGGCACGCTACCGAATTCTATAGCTTGCCACTTTTGTATCGAATGACTGCGACTTTGCATTACAGTGAATTGGAGTTAGTTTCTTCTGATTCATTATGATTTTGCAGTAGTTTGAAGTTTGTAATGGTGGGAAAAAAATGCTCTCTGCTAATTTGTACTCATTAACTCGTGTAGTTTCTAGCCATTGTACTCATTATATATATATTTTTATATCATGTACCCGTATTTCATAACTTGACTAATTGTAGACGGTTCGATTTATATTTCATCCATCAAGTAAATTTAAAAAGTATGATAACTTTTAATGTGACGTCTCAGTTTTATTAGTAGTTCAATTGTCGTTGGTATGGCTTATATGGAAATTAAATTCTAGTTACTTGGGAAATATACAACTATTATATTTACTAGAAACATCGATTTAGAGAGTAATTTCACTTTATAGATACATTTGTAAAGCTAGTTCACTTTTCGAGTTTTTTTTTTTGTTCTAAGGAGTTCATAATTGATATAATTGGGATATTTCATCATGAGCATTATGGTATAATAACTTTAAAAATAATGCTATTTTTAAAATAAAAAATGTATTGAGATAGAATATGATATTGTTTTTATAATATTCAAAAGAGGGCATGTTTTATGGTTCGAATAAAAAGGAACTACTTTTTAATTTTTATATATAATATAAACTTTTATGTTAAAAAGATATTTAGTATTTATGTATTTAAAAAGGAAAAAATTATTTAGCCTCCATTGATGTGACAAGGTGGGAGGGACCTCTTTCACTTTCACTTTTTTTTAGGAGCGGCTCCTTATTGTAGAGTCGCTCTGTACTTTTTTTTTTAATTAAAATATTTTTTTTTAATTTTAGATTTTTTAAAAAAAATTAAAAATAAAGGAGTTGAGAAAGTGTAAGACTTATGAATGAATTGTTGAGAGGTTTATTTAATAGGAGAAAGATGAATAAGTTTTTATTTTAATTTTGTTATGACATTGACGAGCCGTTATGTGAGCTCTCAAAGAACTCTCATGGTTAGAGATGCCCTTAAGACTAAGAGCTATCATTATTGAAGATGCCCTTAATACTAATAGCTCTCGTCATTGGAGATACTCTTAAGTGCATACGCAAGGAACTCCCTTTGCTGACGAGGGAGCTCCTTGTTTTCTAAGAGGGGAGCTGCACCTTGTTTTTTTTTTTTAATTAAAATGAATTTTATTGTTTTAGTTTTTTAAAATAAAAATAATAAAAGTCAGTGGACAATTACTAATTTTTAGTTATTATTTAACCGTTAATAAGTATTTTAAAAATATCTATAAATATATTTTCAATCTTTCCATTTTTTTTATTGATCCTATCACTCTCTATTTTTTCTTTCTTTCTTTCATTTTTTAATTTATATTCGAAGTAGATGGAAATTTAATACTTCTTTTTATAAAAATTAAATACGCCTTTAAATTCTCCAAATGTGGAAAAAATATACCTTTCCAAAAATCTTGCACATATACAATACTCTATAAAATTTTAAAATATTTTATATATTTCACATTATCCTCCAACAATTCTAAATTCCCAAAATTTACAAAAAATTTTGATGAATCCAAGTAGCATCGCTCCAGCTCCATTTGATATTTATCCACCCTAAGATTGGTCAATCATGGGCAACCAATTCGGGATGTCTTTTTAATCTTATGTATTTTCTCCTCCTCAATCATCAATCATGCTTTTGAATGAATCAAGAAAAACTAGTGTCGACCCATCTATCAGTCACAGAGAAATCGTAACGCCATCACCTGATCCAACAACTTATTGACCACCACACTCAACACAAGAAGAATGTGAAGTTGAACTGAAGAAAGATGATTCGAAACAAACATTTTGGTCTCTTGATGAAAACGTGGTCCTGACAAAGTCATGCGCCACTATCAACACCAACACAATCATTAGTAATGACTAGAAGGATCATGTTTTCCGTCATGCGTCTATGACCTGTGTACCTGCATGAACCTCTCTCCATATCCGTGGGGCTGACACTAGGAGGGCGCTAAGGTAGCAGATCTACCTTTTTTAGAATGATCATACTTTTTGGAAACATATACTTGATTATTATAACAAGCATCGGTCTCTTGAAACTATGTCAAAAAACTATTAGCGACTAAAATCATATTACTATAAGTTTGCGCTGATGGTAAATAGATTTTCTGCAATTTACAATAATTTTTATACTCATCTTCAAAGAGGTTAGAATGAAGAAATTGGGTTGGAGAACACATTGAATTTGTGGAAAGTCAATAATAATAATAATAATAATAACTTCAAATATATGCATATATACGAAGGGTTCTAAGATAGTATGAGAAATATGTTCTATAATCAGTTGATTATTACTCTAGCAAAAATGCAAGGACATCTGAATTAGGGGAAATACTTTGATATCAAATCTAGATATGAGTGTTGATATGGATGACTTTAAAGTTTATATTGTCCGATAGGGCAAAAAATAAAGAGAAGAAGAACAAATTTAAAGTTAAAGAGAGCGATATAATGGAGCAAAGCATTAATCAAGTTTGATAAGATATTAAAAATATCAAATATAAAAAATAGCTTTGCGAAAAGTCAAGACCTTTAATAAGGATTATGAAATTCTTACGAAGACATGACACTAGGACAATTTCGTATAAGGGGAAAATGGATAAAAACAACTAAATAAAGACATTACCAAGTATACATGTGATTAAATTGATTTTTATATATTATTATAATTTATATCTTTTATTTGATGTACTATAATACTTATTACATAATTTTTTAATTATTAAATGTACTGTAATACTTATTACATAATTTTTTAATTATTAATATTATTCATAATT